>JAYMSP010001356.1:0-33033 GCA_036897095.1 Plantago elongata
CAATACGTGAATTTGTTGATTGGTTGTTAAAGGTTGGAGATGGTGAAATTGGAGGACAGAACGATGGTGAGGTTAACTTCAAACTACCTGATGATATACTCATTCGTGATACAACCGATCCAATAGCTGCAATTGTAATTAGTACTTATACTTCACTCATTAATCATATCGGTGATGGTCGATACTTCCATGACAAAGCTATATTAACTCCAATTAATGAAACTGTTCATGAGATAAATGATTATGTTATGTCTTTGTTGCCTGGAGATGTATTTGAGTTTCTGAGCTCAGATAGTATTTGTCCTGATGAGGATGATATGGTCAACCGTGAGGACATTTACTCGATTGAAATTTTGAATACCATCAGGACATCAGGTATTCCCAATCATTTAATTCGTCTTAAAGTTGGATGTTTGATCATGATATTGAGGAATATAAACCAGTCTGCAAAACTGTGTAATGGGACTAGATTGATCGGTACTTATATCGGCAAGCACATAATCAGGGCCAAGATGATACATGGAAAGAATGCTGGAAAAGAGTATTTGACAACCCGTATGATTTTGACACCTTCAGATGTTACCAAATTTCCAATCAGGTTTCAGAGGAGGCAATTTCCTATATCGGTTTGCTATGCTATGACCATAAACAAGAGTCAGGGACAATCTCTCATCCATGTTGATCTTTATTTGCCTAACCCAGTATTCAGTCACGGTCAGCTTTATATTGCTTTCTCAATAGTCACATCGAAAAAAGGTTTGAAGGTATTAATATTGGATGAAGAGGGGAAGCCCACCAACACCACAACTAACGTGGTTTATAAGGAAGTTTTATATAACCTTTAGATGTCTGCATGAATTATTAATTTGTTTATATTTTTGTTTGTTATTTTAAAATACTTTGAATTGTAAAATTATGTAATGTCGAAGTTACTTTGCACTTTTTCATACATCCTTTGATCATGTATAACTTTTATAATTTATTCTGATAATTTTAACTATTCTTTACTATATTTGATTTTCTGAATTTACTTCCTTATTGACTGTTAATATAACATGATAAAAGTAACTATTTCCGTGGCATCACCACGGATTAATACTAGTTCTTAATATTTGCCTTTCCTTTTCTACATAAGGGTAATTCTTATTACTTAATCATTTTGAAGTAAATATTAAGCAAATTTCTAATATTTTAAGTAAATTATCACTATGTGCCAACATAAGAATTGTAGATAACTTAAAAGATCATAAGTGGTAGTAGAATACTTGCATGACTAAATGGGCAACGTCGTAAATATGGGATAATTTCTTCCCAAGTAACAACCATATGTCAAGGTCCAAATTCATCAGGCCTTTATCACTACAGTACGTCAATTTCACAATCTTTCTCTTTCGTATAATAAGGTACGACATTGTGATTGCGGCCACATGATAACTTATTTGAGTACTACAGATTACAACAATAGCTCACCGCTTGTTCTCTAACGAGAAAGGGTGCAGGCGAGAAATAACGAGCAAATTCATCCGACTATTGTACAATTACACAGATATATTACCAACTTACAAATGAGATTGCATACAATTGACTACACTTTCGAAGATGCTGACTATAAGAATCCAGAGGAAAAGAACCTGATTCAAAATTGTATGCCTAATTGAGTTCATTTACTTTATTGTGTAACAACCGAAGAAGGTACAATTTGCTCAGTCCCACTATTAGAGGTCTTTGATTCAATGTATCCGCGCGCTACGTCTAGCATCATGTCCACCTCTTTCTTGTACTGCAAAGTTTGTCGATTACGTTTAGAACCACATTCATCCTTCAGATGCTCCTCTTGCATCGTTGTGTACTCAACAGTTTATAAATGAGCTAAATAACTTTTCATAATACCACATACCTCATTGATAGCACCAGATTTTATCTTCGATTGCATTACACACCATTTCTTAAAATGTGCACCTGCGTAGGTTATGAAAATCAGGAGGTTTAATGTGACATCCAAACGAAGGAGGAACTAAATCCAAAAGTTAATTGGATCATTTCCTCGTTTCAGTAAACTGATGCAAAAGGGCAGAAAATTTAACAATATATTATCACCAGACTCTATCATAGGTCAGTCTATCAATATTCAGATGTCGTGATTTAATTTCTACAAATTATAGTTATAACTTACAACAAAAACGAAAAATCTCGACTTTTACAAAGATTTGACTAAACCTAGTCTTTACCGTCGATCCTCTACTCAATTATTCCCTCTACATTCCTTGCAAGTTATATGCTTAACATGAACTATTCACAAATCACAAGACTATTTAAAAACAAAAAAGTATTTAACATAGAAAATTCTATGAAATTTTCTCGGAAGTATTATGTTTGCCATGTAAATATTTTCGATAAAATTGATTGCGTAAATTTGTAATGTGAAGTAAGCAAAAATCATTGACACTATCAGCAGCATGCACCTATACAGGTGTTTGTGGTGGTTGGGTATGTGTGCGGGGTTGAGTGTTGACATCGCATGAAAAAAGTGTAAATAAAAGAGCATCAAGCTGTGGCACAGATGATATCCAGGAACTCATACATCAAGAAAATAAAAACTCTTACCAACTTTTATATCAATAGAGCATGAAGACTCGGACTTTTCCTCCAATGTCCATCGACAGTGGATCTGATCCAGAAGACACATACATAAAGAATGAAATCAGGCAAAATAAGTAGGCATAGAAAATTTAAATTGACTTTCGCAAGAAACTGTTATTCATTCAATTAGCTTGTGCATTTGCGCACAAACACACACACCTCAAAATATGACCCAAATGGGACATCATGTGCCTGCTGTACAGTCTCAAATACCTAACAATAAAATCACGTACACAATCAATATAATGCCAACCAAACCATAAGAAATCCAAATTTGTTAATGACCCACCAATTTTCTCTTATCTGGTGATAGAACAACATGTTGCCACTCTGTCATTGCAGTATCTGGAGGACACATTGGACTGTTACATAAACCTCTAAAGGTAATTTCTCTTACTTGACCATCATATTCATCAGCAGCATGCCACTGACCTATCTGGAGTTAGAACAACAAGAGATTAGAGGCAATTACCGTATTAAAATATGAAAATTAAGTCTATGTTAATGCATTTTTCTCTCATAATGACTCAGGTTACTTGACATTTGGCAATACATTTCGTGCCCTGTACATAAGCAACCATCAAAGACATCAAAATAGTCAATTTGCCTTCCCTGTATGCATTCACATATCAATTTCATAAAATATGGAAGAGCACTTTGAATGTAATTTATCAATGTCTGCAAACCCATATGGAGATAAGTGTGTGCATGTGAAAAAAATTGAACTCATTCTAATATGGATACAACAGATATCAACAAATTTTACGTTTCAAACAAACAAGGAAACCTTGATAAGGCTTCCCAGTTTACAATATACTTGATTCCATATACTTGCCCAGACAAAGGAGCTAAAGGCACTAACTGTCAGTTATGTTGTTCACCTTCAGGCCTTTTAAACATAACCTCGAGTCTATTGTTGTTCCTAAGTACAGGGCAATCCTGCGCTGATCTGCATTTCTCTTTTTACTTGGAAGGGAAAGTAAATAAATCTCTTCAATCATGGTATAAATTGGCATGGAGTATATTGGCAGTATTCAAATTTACCAGACTAAGAACCACACTAAGCACAAATTGACCCCAAACTCAAGCTTATTTTCCAGGATACATATAAAGATTAAAGATTGTCATCAACAATTGTAATGATTTTGATGGAAAATTGAATACATACCACAAGATCAGAATCCTTCCGCACAGCACGATACTCATTCGTGAAAGTTGATTCATCATCTAACAGATACTTGAAAAATTGCTCCACCGAACATGGAAAGACATCCTGTAAAACAAACCATGAAGCAAGAAGAGGACAATAAAGCATCTGCTTAACTGTCAAAAATATGATTTAAGAATATGAAAAGGCGTACATTGTATATGCCAGAGAGGACATCCTCTTTAATGAACAGTTGAAATTTGCCGTTTGTAGCTACCCTTTCCGCAGAAACCTCGCTTTGCTTTCTGCTGCTGATTCTAATAGAGCTACTATGAGCACGCAAATCTGACTGTTCCTTCTCCTGAAAGCATACACATAATTAAGAGAAAACGTATGAGAAGATTCCAAAATATTAATTATTAGAGATGAGAACCAAAGCAATTACTCCCTCAGTTCTCCCAAAAGTATCTCGGGTTACCATTACAAGCTTGACATGCCTCTTTAAAGATACCACACTAATCAATACCCACTGCCAATTCCTTTTCCATCATTTCAATTGAACACTATCCCACTTGCAAAACTTGTATTCATTCTTTAAAATACACCCTCAATTACAACTTTTACTGATTCTTCTCTCGTTTTCTTAATCCTTGTGCATTTAGCCTGGTGGGAACTCTTGAGAGAACGGATAGAGTATGTTCAAAAAAGAAATGGAAACGTCTCTCTCTAGGCTCTACCCATCTAATACCTTCTTCTCGGCTTCTAACATGGTCTGGTAGTTTTTGGCTGCACGTTGTAAAGCCCTCAGCGCATGGTTTCGATTCCAGAAAGATGCAAATTTGTATCTAACTCTACCTGAAGAGAAACAAAGGACAGTGCATTATTTCAACATTGACCTACACAATATAACTCACAAGTATAAACACGGAGAATGATCAGATGCAAAGTCTTCAAAAGAACTATACAACAAGGACTTTAGAAATACATAAGGTTTCAGAACATAAGTAAATCCTTATTTATGACCTCCCAGGACGAGAGAAGGTGATAACTAACCATCAGGATTTCCTAAGGGTGGTACACCATGGCCTCCAGCACCCACCCGAAGAATAATTGTAATGGCTGGATTTATCACTGCATGTTGACTCCTCCTTATCTGAGATCGAGAGCCAGCAGATAGTTTCATTCTTCAACATAAATCCTATCAGCAAGTAAAATGATAGCTCGTCAAGTAAAATAGAGAAGGTTTGTACCTCATCTATGTCTCCAAATGGGACGATTACCTGTCAATATGTAAATGAAAAAATAAGAAAATGATCTAGGATTAGTTATTTTCTTGATTATAAAAACTTATGATTTGTGCAAGTCTTGAGCCAAGTGAAAATTACATTTCCAGCTTCACCTCTTCTTTAGTGTTGTTTTTCCATTCCCTTTTTGGTGTTCTCAAATACTTTGGTAATATAAATTCTTTGTTTTCTTTGTTGCATCAGTCATATTGGTTATGATTTGTTTCGGATGAAAGAATGGCATGTATTACCAGATAAATTGATCATGAAAACAAATTAAAGTATCAACTCTGGTGAGAAGTTTCAAGGAGATGAATTGCTTATTAAACATAACTTAGTGAGAAAAACCAAATGATCACCTTCATTTGCTTCGAGAATACATTAGAATGAAAGCATATGTGCCATGCTGACACATACATCCTGCCATGATATAAAAATGATCTCTCAAGAGCGCATGAATAGCTATGTACAACAACCTGAAAAGAAGTGGTCATCTATCTATCAAATAAAAAGTATCAGAGCGAAACATGACAAGGTTTCAATAATAGGCTTTGTTCTCTTCACTTCACTTCAGTTTCTTTTCTTTTTTTTAAACGGCAAAGATTACAACTACTCCCTACACTATTTCTATACCGACCACACCTACACCAACACCACTTTACACCTAAACCTCCTTATGTCTCCACCAGAGATCGAACCATGCACCTCCTCCTTTAATTCAGTTTCATTCAGTTCAGCTCTGCTTAGTTATATTTTATACTACACAGTTGAGTTCCATTCAGTTCAGTAAATTTCAGTTGAAGAGAACAGAGCCCAAGTCTGAGAACTAAGCATCTTGATAACATGGTAGATATTATACCTCATCTGGTAGAAGGTTGAATATTGTTTGTAGAGGCCCAGGTTTCTGATAAACAACAGTAGCTCCTTGTCTGTCCAAAATCCTTCTCCGCGTATTGGCACCAGCATACTCAGTCAAATTCCTGAAAACTCATACATCAAAGCCGATCATGTACCTCACCGAAAAAGACAATGACATTAACTAGATTTTTCAGTACGATGTTTTGATAAAATTGCTTCTTTAAGCAATGGAAAACCAGGCACTAATTGACAGTGGCTGGACAAACTCAAACACAGCTATCAGCAAGCAGAACTTAAAGCTGAGTAGATTGAACAAAAAGTTCAGTGGTCTACTATTGACTCAACACATCCATGTTTTTTTGTGCCTAGAACTATTGACTCCTAGTTTTTATTTTAAAAGTAAAAAAAAAAAAAAAAAAACCTAAAAATGCACACGTAGTCTCTGTCCCCCGCACCCCACCCCCCACCCAAGCAAACTAATCCTCCTTGCAAGTTTGCTACATGGACAGAAAAGTCACAAAGCAAGGTGAAGAAAACCAGTAATCACATTAACAATGAATAAAAGCACTAACATTTTACACCCATAATGACCTAGTGAACATATTACATGTACGAAGAACACTTTGAATATCTTAAATGAACCAGACACAGCAGTGAAGACAAAAAAGGCTGTGGAAGTAAGATTTTAATGCGTAACGGTATTGTACCTGGGAGAATTTACTCTGCGTCTGATAGTGTTTATATGAAGACAAACCTGATCAACAGAAACAGAATTCTCAGCTCCTTAAATGGAAAATAAAAGTACATCCAACAAAAGCCGCTGCAGTATCAACTAATTGTTTTTATTTAGACTTTGCTCCTTTGGATGAGTAAATCTCCTAGGCGTTGCGCCCAAATTACCTGCCCTGATGAACTATCCAATGGATGCCACACAGCACCAGATTGCCCTTCATTTTCAACAGGAATAGTCACCGATCCAAGAACAGCACTTTTCCAGATAATATCCCAATCATATATTGTCACAATTAGCTGCCCAGACAATCAGTTATGAAAAGATTAGAGAGGAAAAGAGTGTTAAACAAAAACAGCAGCTTCAGTATTACTTCACTTCCTGCTGAGAAGTAGCATATGCTCACACTTCACATGGTATAAACACTTTAAGAGTATGCAGAAAGTTTTTATTACTAAGAGCTAAATCACCTCACTTCCTTATTGATCCAGAGTACAGTTTCTTAATTAAGATGCATTTCAACTGCCAAAGCTTATAGGATCTATTATTATTTATTAGGAACCCGTAGAACACCTCCAAACTTTGAATGAGCTCAAAAGTGATTCGGAAATGCATTCAGTAAATGAGTTCTCCCTTGCGCATGATAAATTTCTAAGAACATTTGCGAGAAACAAGGAATTCCAATACCTCTACACTGAAAAAAATAATCAAAAACAGGAATGAGCTGGCTGTACTTGACGAAAGATTTATGAAAAAATACAAGGTCAATAGGCCCTGACATGCATGTAGTTCTTTTGATGCATATGTCTCTTAGTATGTATTTTCTCAGTTGGACGACAACATTATTAAACAAACACCATAAGAATCAAAAGACTAATAGAAACAAAGTAAAGCTTTAGGAAGCAAAACATGGACTCAAACCCTAGAACATGACGTGACAGTTAGAAACTGTGATACTCCTGTGTTCAAGGCAAATTTAAAGAACTATGTTTCCATTCAAACGTTATAAACGAGATGTTATAAGAATGTTCAGGACTATATGAGAATGTGTTAAATGGGTTTCCAGGCTCATTCAATATTTCTTTTTTAGTTCTCTTGTTCCCTGGAATTTAAACTCCAAAGGAAGGAAAAAAAAACATGTTTCTTGCCTGCATTGCTCTCGTTTCTATTGATCTACATTTCACCATTGAAACTGAGTTGGAATGATACAAGTATGTAACATGACTGAAGCCTCCTGTCTGAGTTTTAATTGTTTACATGCTCAAGGTAAAGAAAACTTTCCAGTTGACAATAAAGCCTATTAATTCATAGTGAATCTGCATAGTATAGATACCAGATGACACAAGATACTTTAACTAGTACAAATGATAGATTAGTGCTTGGATACCTTTCTTTTGTATCAAGAAACAATATATGAATATTTAATATCCTCTATTTGACTTGGATTAAATCTGAAACCCATGCAAATAGAGATACACCTGCTTCAACCCTACATTTTCTAGGATTTTCCATCCTTCGGACATGTATATAAAAATACCTTCACAGGGAGCTCGTCGACAGAAAAATTGAACTCCTCACCCCACATGGGATTCCTTGAGCCAGGTATCATAGAACTGAAACATAGATATATCAAATTAAATAAACACATTTCATATATGCACTAAAGTAATGCTATAGGTCACATAAGAAAAATATAATAATACACTCATATATTAATGTGGAAGCCTCGAAGACATTTTTTTTCTACTATATAATAGGAAATTCACAATCACAATAGTGTAAAAAAGGTAACTGTGCCATACACTTAGGTAGGGAGGGATATGAGTTTCCTTTATATTAGAAAAATCTCGACTTTTACAAGAATTTGGCGAAATAAAAAATGCTGCACTGCAAGATTGATGACACTGGGAAGCACGGATATGGATACAATACTGATGCACCGGGTCATGGTATGAAACTAGACTCTTCAATTCCCCTTCGCATACTGTGTCGGACTCTGGACACTCTGACATGGGTATGGCAATATGACACTTCACTTTAGGCCAGAAAGTGAGTTTTTTATGAAATAGACATGTCCGACACTCGGACACATACCTGAGTCGGGTACTTCTTTGCTCAGTCTGGGTAACATAGGATATGAACACATATTGATGCGTGATATCAAGATATGAACACAATACTGATGCATAAGTTCAAAAATTAAGATATGATGTGTCACAAACACATTCTTTTCTTTTTTTTTTCATTTCTTGAAAAATTAAGAACGAATAAAATTCCAAAGAAGAGATGAGACTCTGTAACTCTCTCTCTCCACTGTTCAACAACCACCAACTCCTCAATTTCAAAGCAAGGTAAGAGTTCTACAACCGTATCTTTGTATTGGAAAATGGAAAAAACAACCCACTCAATTAAAATGTATTAACTTCCTTGTATGTGGTAGTGATCAAGATTTCTCTGAGGACCAAATTGTAAACAAGAAAAAGAGAAAGAAAGGAACAAGGAGAAAGAGTAAAAAATCACTTGCTGCGTTACAACTACACCACTAAATTTCCTGCAAGTCAAAGAGGATAATGACCAAACATCGCGATTGCATTGAAGCAATTCTGTATTCTGAATTACAAGGGAAAACGTAGTAATAACAACAAAGACCAAAAAGAAAACAAAGAGGCAACATCTAGACTCATCTGATGACTAATAACATCATAAAGTAAATTAATGGGGAAAAAAAGGAACGAAACAAGAAATATGTACATAAAACAGTATCCCTTCTACGATGCTGGTTGCCTAAACAATATTGTGATGCCAGATGCCTAAACAACAAGCAATTACCTGAATCGTTTCTCTTGACCACAGGTGATGATTGCATAAGGATCAGATGTGCCATTCAAGTTTGCACCAATAAGATTCTTTGCAGCCAACAGCTCCACCTGTAGATGAAGGACAACATAGTGCAAAGATTGTATCCACCCCAGAGAAGTTCAAGCACCAGTATAGTACAACGAAACACAAACACAACTATTGTTGGAAGATACCATTACCTTAATAAAGTAAGCAGAATCAGCTTGAGGATCTCCTTTAAACTGACCTATCTACAAAAGAAGTGTACAACTGCATGTCAACCAAGTGGAACATTACACAGAGAAACCTATTGTCCAAGAACTAGATAAACATGTCATTTTCACACATAATGCATATAATAATTTCCCCCCTTAAGCCAAAGATACATATAGAAATGGCAGTGAGCTTAAGGGTTGAAACATCCCAAACAGAATAAGTTAATTTCCAAAAACAAGTTTTTCCACTCTCATCATCACTCATCGGTCATTCCTACAGCATGCAAGCCATTCAATCTTTCAATAATCTGATTCGTCACGAATCATAAAGCAGATTGATCATCTCTCTAGCTTAAGGCTCAATTTACACACACACACACACTCTTTTATTCTCATAACTCATAAATATAATGCTGGTACAAAACCAAACAATAAAGACAGATGATTGCATCCATTTCACTTTCATTTTGAAATACATATAATACAGAAAACGGTACCTTACAAGGATTTTTTCCCCCCCTTTTTTGGGGGTTTCTCAATGGTACGTACGACAAGCACTACCATGCCCTTTTCGAGGAAGTCAATAGGAATCAAAATCTATTTCATTTATAATAGAACTTCAATTCCCAGTCGTTAATTTAATCCGAACACAACTCACTTCTATTATGTAACAAAACAAATATATCCAATACCAAGCAAACTTCCAAACAAATTCAAACTAATTTATATCTCGAATTTAAAATAACAAACGAAATCACAACAAATGAGTCAATTAAGATGATCATCATCATCACAAAAGAACAAGCTACCAATTCATATATAGTCGAGAAAAATGAATTTCCCCTTTCATATAACTCTACTCAAATGATGACAACGTATTCACAGTGCTCGGTTGTATTAGTCGAATTGGGCTCAAATTGAATTGACCAACCAAATAAGTAGTGTAGTAGGAAAAGAATCGAAATTGAGGGGAAATTGACCTTGTCAGTGTCGTGAATGAAATCGGAAGCGTTGGCATTGGCAAAGTGGCGATCATGAGCGAAAAGTCCAGAGACGGAGAAGAACCAGTAGGCAAGGACAACAAACGCAGCGGCAGCGACGGTGACTTGCACCTCCCACCACGACGGAATAAGCAACTCAATCGCCGTTGTCGAATTCATCATCATCCACTCAAGGACTGAAAATGTCGAAGAAAGTTTCACAGAATACCAAGTCATCACACGACGATCACTGTGTGTAGGTGTAAGATTCTGATTTTTGACTCTGGGTGTGCATGATATGATATGATATGATATGATATGAGACTGTAGAAAATAGAGATAGATAGAGACAGACTGACAGGTTTTCTATATAGTCGGAAGAGGAGAAATGGTCAAAACGGTGGAATAATAAGACGAAGACGAAGAAGATGAAGGATACGCTGATGGAAAGGAAAAGTACACTATCTTTTTTTGTCTTTATGTGTGTAGGTAATATAATATAAGGAAAATTACATACGCTGCAGAATGCCCATGTTGCAGATGGGTCTAATCAGATCAACAATTATATCCAGATCTATAATTCATTTTTGCACCAGCTTAATTCACTATTCATTTGTATGGCATTTTAAACATGAACTTAGTCAATTCACCATTCACTACTTCTGCATCATCTTCTTCGTCTCACTTTTTCCACCACCACTTACCGCCTTCCACCACCACGCAGGCACCATTGCCGCCGGCCACCTCCGCCGCCCTATCACACCACGAATCCACCCTCGTCATCGTTGCCGTCATCATCTTCGTCCTCTGGCTCGTCTTCCGCCGGAACCCTAACAGTCCTGTGAACGTCGTCGGCCACCTCCGCCGCCTTCCACCACCACCGCAAGTCACCGTCGGATAAACAAACCCACCAAATCCAATTGATTATGGTTTAGCAAATCAAGTCGCGAGTTTGCGTTCTTCCCAGCTTCGACTTTCGAATGGCGAGTTCTGAAACTCTGTTTTTAATCTTGACTCGGAGGGAAATCGGTGGACTGCATAAGGAGTCGATGGGGTGGTGGCGAAATCGGAGGAAGGGTGGTGGCGAAATCGGTGGATGGTGGTGGTTGTGAGGCGAAGGACTGTGGTGGTGGTGGTGGTGAGGCGAAGGACTGTGGTGGTGGACTGGTGGTGGTGATTGCAGAGACTGAAATGAAAGTTATGAAAACTAGAACCCTTGTAATTGAGAATTTGATACACCTAATTGTAAAGTTCAAAACGTTCTAGGGACTAAATTGAACTCAAAAAATTTTGAAGGGTGATATTTTAAAAAATAGAAAGTTGAAGAGTGATATTTTATTTTGTTCAAGGACTTGAATTGTAAATAAATTGTTTGGTCCATATCAAAATCTGAGAATTCAATGAGGGTAAAAATGACTTTTCATTCATTTAATTCACCAAAAGTCAAATTCGTGGACTTAGATGTAATTAAAATTTGTTGATCATGACTTACATGTAATTGTTAATCTAGGTGGTAGCCATCTGCAACTTTTGAATATAACATGGTGCAGATGTAATGGCCCCTATAATATAATATTGTTTGTATTATAATTAGGAAATTTTCCGACTCCATAAATTTATTGATAATAATTTGATCCGTCTAATTTTAATTATAACATTATAAAATAGAATTATCAATTAGAGAATTAGTGAAATAGTTCAACAACTTTTCCACTTCGCTAGTCCCATAAGTTTGTAACCCGTAAGCTTAATAACTTCAACATTTTTAGTTATAAACTCATAAACAATGACTTCTATGCAAATTACTAACAATGTTAGGATCAAAACGTTATGATTTAAGACGTCCATTTAAATATATACTACCTAACGTGCAAGCTAGGGGACTAGCACTTGTATAGATTTAACTTGAGTTGTCTTGTTCTCTAAATTCATTTTATTTTTATTTTAATGTGATGGTATGTTAGTCACATTTTTTCGAGATAATTATCAACTAAAATGTTTGTGATAATTTGTTATGTATACACGAAATAGTATATTATTAACAACATCAATAATTTATGATAAATAAGTATAGTAAGTAGAGAAAATTCTAAAAAAAAACTTTTGACACTAAATATTACAAAAAAATTACTAGATATGCGTTAATACAGTGTTGTAACTCAGCGAGTTCTTTATTAATATAGTGATGTAACTTAGCGCTTCATGTTTTATTTATTAATTTCATGTTTTAATATAATGTTATAACGAGGGGTAATAAAATTTAGAGAAGGTCTCTCTAGTAATATAATGTGTTAATATAATGTTATAGCTCGAGTTCGACTCGGTTCGGTCTAACTATTTCGAGCCAAACTCGAGCTCGAATTTATACTCGTATTGTTATCGAGTTGAGATCGGCTCGATAAAGCTCGTTAAGATTAATTATTTTAATAAATTATAATTTTTTATACATATTTTTAATAATAAAAGATCGATAAGACTCGTTAAAGCTCTTTTTTTTCGAGCTCGAGTTCGAGCTCGTTATATGTTACTCGAACTCGAGTTCGTTTTTTGGCTCGTTTTGTTAACGAGTCGAGCCCAAACTCTACTCGATTAAGTTCAACTTCGAGCTCGAGTATTAAAATACTCAGCTCGACTCGGCTAAAGAATAACACTAAGTATTTACAAGGATTCGACTCGATTGAATTCGAGCTCGAACTCAAGTATCTCGACTTAATTAAAAAAACAACACTAAAAGACTGATTTGTATAGAATTTAAGTAATTTTTTTTAATTGAAATTAAAATTTTCTTATAAAATATTCGATTTGAATGGGAAGATAACTATTCTAGCTGTATAATAAACATGATGAAGTGAAGAACCCTAGGAATGTAATGTATGTTATTTTGATTTGAAAAACTAGAAATCATCAACATGCTTTCTAAATAAAATATAATTGTTATAAAATACACCCACTCTCCACTCTCTATTCTCTCTCTTTCTCCTTTTCCATTTTTCTCCCTCCTCCTCCCTATATTCTTTGTTTTGTTTTATAAACAATCAGAATAACCTCCCTTTCCTTCTTCTTCTTTTTGTGAGCTCACTCACTGACAATCAGAAAAGTTGTGCAAAAAAGATGGTTGATGAATTCATGGTCTGTGTAGATAGGATGATGGTAACCTCCTCCTTCAACGACTCCTCTAATCCTCCTCAAACACCACCACTTGCCAATTCTACTACTACTACTACTACTACCATTCTCAACGAAGAAGAAGAAACTAGGCACCAAATTACTGCCGGAGGAGAAGGTTTCTCTAAACCAAAATGTGAGTGTCGAATTTGTCAGGAGGAAGATGATGATGACAAGGGAGACATGGAAGCTCCTTGTGCTTGTAATGGAACTCTTAAGGTATTTTCCCCTTTTGTTTTTTCTTTATTTGCTTTTTCTGGGTATCTTAAATTTTGAATTTTACTTTTTTTGTGCTTGTGCAATTAATTAATGGTGTATCTGGAAACGAGATTTCTCGCTACTTTTTTGGATGAGGAGTTATTAATTCATTTGATTGTTGGAATTCTAATTTGAAATTTTCACTTGATATCTGGTAATTTGTCAATGTGAGCATGTGAACGGATTTATTGCAATTATCTACTTTTGCCTGTTATCAACTTTGTTCAATTTCAAATTTGAATTATCTCCTCACTTGCCTTTGCTTTCTATGGGGTGGTTGCTATCTACTATCTACTGACCAGCTTTTGCGAAATACCATATTTATTTATGAAGAGACATAATCAACATCATGTGTTTAGCTATAAACCTCATTTATGTACGTAGAGAAACTTTCATGAGAGTCCAGAAAGTGCTGAGAGTCTTATTAGTATACAATTTACAAATAGACAAAAATCTATAATTTACACACAAACCTACACAAGTGGTATACAATATTGCATGACCCTCCAATTAGTGTACAATATTTAAAAACTTGGACTTTCACAAGTTTTTGCAACGTACAATGTTTTCTAATGCAGGTACGTTAGTCTGTTATAAGCTAAAAATGAGATGGTTGTAGATGAATATGTGATGTTGATCATGACGGTCTCGCACAAAATTTTGTAATTGAATTATCAAGGATTCAATTGCATTTTCTTAGCTTCTTTGATTTCATAATTTTATTTTTATAATGCGAGTCTGTGTTTAATATTTGAATGTAGTGAAGTAATCTGATATTGAGTTGTGTCGTGTCGTGTGTTTCTATGCAGTTTGCTCATAGGAAGTGTATACAGAGATGGTGCAACAAAAAAGGTGATATCACCTGTGAAATCTGCAATCAGGTTTGTGTTTTATATGCAGATTTGTATGTTGATACTGGAATGCTATTAGTAACTTGTTTTAAAGATTGCGATTTCTCTTGTTGGCAGGTCTTTTCACCCAATTATACCACTCCACCTCCAAGAACTAATGGTGATGTATTGGCTATTGATATCAGGTATTTGGTGATTATGCTTTCTGTACAAATAACTATGCTTGAGATTTCTAGAAATAACTATGTTTAATCATACATACTTTCTTTCCTACAATTTAGTATCTACTTGTCTAATCTTTCAAAATCAAGCATCGCATTTCTAGAAAAGAAGCATCAATACTAAAAATCAAGCATCTTATTTCTGGTTTTTGGAAATCATGCATCATAATTATGATAAATAAACATAGCATTTCAAAACAAGCGTCACATAACAAACCTATTCACATGAAAATTTATATACTGTAATCAAGCATCATAATCATCTATTTTGATTACAAAAAAGTATATTTTATTATAGTATATAATTAAGTAAGTGATAACATAAAACATGGTAATATAATTAACAAAATGACTAATTTATAGTAATATTTTGACTAATTTGTAGGATTTTTTTTTATGTATGACTAAGTTTGAATTTTTTCTGTCCAACTAGCATCATTTTGTAATTATTTCCTATTGGATTGTTATGATGACATGCATTCAACTGCATTTCTCCTTTAACCTGAGAATAATGTGCTTTCTGCACAAATACCTATGTTGTGAGATCATTAGAATGTTATGAATGATGCCGTGCGTTGAACTGCATTTCTCCTTTACCAAGAAAATAATGTGCTTTTCTATCGTTAGTTTGAAATCCATGTTGATCACAGTGTGGGATACTTAAAGTGAAGACAAAGAATAATGATTGCAGAGTGCAGACTGTTTGTATGTTTAACTTCATAAGTTTCATCTGTATGCAGTTATTGTTAATATATTTTAGGTCTTTGCTTCAACTAGTGCGTGTTGGAACTTCGATTTTATGTTTTTTTTATGTTTATATGGATAGTGAATTAGTGAGCTATCTAAGAAACATGGACTCGGTATTGGTCTTTGGCTCATGTTATTATAAACAAGCTTCTAAAAGCACACTAATATGTGGAAAATGAGGGTTTTGGAACAATTAGATTGATACTTCAGTGATCAAATCATTTCAATTGCATTTTATATTCGATTAGAGAGTTAGATATCAAGTTCAACATAAAATAAGATAATAGCTCCTTGATCTTTCTAAACAGTTAGTTTATTTGATTGTGGTGGGCTGAGCAAGAAGTTGCACCACCATCTATAGCATATCTCGATTAGTCATGGAGCTACTCATTTCGATTTTTCTTATTTCATATTCTTGTGTTGGAAGCGCACTACGATCGTGGGCCTTATGTTTTCAGCTTTCTAAGATGTCAGTGGTCTATCTGAGTATGTTTTGAGGGGCATGTCATTAAGCTTTAATAGTAAAGCTAATATGATGTGGGTCCAACGTGCCACCAAGTAACATATTGTAGAATTCAAAAAATTACAAATTAAGAGTTAAATCTTCTGAAGTGTATTAAGTTTTGTCGTTTAGTTTCTTGTATCTTTGAAATCTTCAGGTCTCTTTGACGTTACTGGAGTCTATAGTGTAATCTTGTCCAACATGGAAAACCTTTTGTACACAGCAATGATTTTCTGCATCAAGTGGTTTATCTGGAATACGGATTATTGCTGATTTTAGTTTAAGCATAATGTAGACAATATAGATAGCCTCTGTTTTTTTCAACTTTAAAGATAGAAATTGAAACTTCGCATGTCTACTCTCAGGGCACTTGTATTGATTAGCATATTTGGAAATTGTTGCAAGATTTATAAAATTTTCTTTTTCCTGCAGCCAAGCTTGGGGCCCCCACATTAATCTCCATGACCCTCGTTTTTCGGCGTTTGCAGATGATGATTATGCTTTAGCAAATAGTGGGGCTCTTACCTGTTTCCGCTCTGTGGCTGTCATTGTAAGCTGATTTACTCCTACTATCAGTGTAGGCTTCACTTAGTTTTGAACTCATTAGGCAATGATATAAAATGTGTGATTTTATTGAGTGCAGTTGATGCTGATCTTGCTGGTACGTCAGACTCTACTGCTTACAAGAGATTTTGGGCTACTGCAGGAATCTCCTTTCTTCACTGTGAGTCATGGTTAACACCTTAATAACATCAACACATGTTTTTTAATGTCTGAGAAAATGGAATGGCAATGCTTAATCTGTTGCTTGATTTTGATTGTCGGGCCATGTCGAAAATTTTATGTTGTTTTTGTGGTTGTTTCTCCAGTTAAACTTTGCTAAGCTTTATAAAATAAACACCCTTTTTGAATATCCTTATATAGAAAGTGGAAACTACTCCCATAGAGAGATGAAGCATTTTAAAAGTATTTCCCCTCTATGGCTTGACTGTACTGTACTCTTTGATTGCTGAAAAGGCTCTTCAAATTCGGCTTTAGCTTTGGTATTTCTAACATATTCTTGTTGACAAATTTATAAATGCTGAAACTGTGGTCACTCCATTCTTCAGAATTTATATAGTTTTATTTTTCATTTTATTGTTACAACTTACATACTCACATGTACATGCTCGGTCACCAATAAGTTGTACCAATCCTTTTTTCCTTTTTTTCTTTTTTCAATTCAGTATCAGATCTCGGTTCTTCAGCTAGCTGGTTTTCTTCTTCCTTGCTATGTGGTGGCCCGTTCTTGGTACATTGCACAATTGCGAAGGAGGAGACAGGTTTGTTTTTATTATTTTCTTATATTGCAATCTCCACATACTTGGTGACTTGGTGTGATAACTGATATCAACGAAAGAATACCAATTCATTAACAAATGCCAAGTCCTGAAATGTGCTGAAATCCTCCCTGTTAATGAACTAATTCACATTATGTTTGTTTACTTATCAGGGCTGAAAGCAGGTGTGGTGTTTAACATAAGGCAGCTGAGTTTACCTTTGGATGCTGGCTATAACTGGGATTCTTCGTAAATCGTACATAACCTTTATGTTTTCCATCAAAAGCTACTCAGGTCTAATGACCGAGTATCTTAGCTTCTTCGAATGCAACATAAACAAGCATTGCAACTTAGGAACTCGGAAGCAATTGTAAATGTGAATATTGAGTTCGCTTGGTGACCAAATTGATCATCTTGCCATCCTGAAAAGATTGTTCAGATGAGCCTCAAATCATGTTTTCTTGTTATCATTTCTCCATATTTGATGCTTCTGCTGCTTCTACTAGTACATTGCTTCAGTTGTTGATTTTTAATAGTATCACTTTTAAGTGATTTATTCACATCCTTGAATGAAGATGAAATGAAACATAGATCTTGTTACTCCTAGCCTGAATGAACGCAAACATCAGAAGTCCAGCTCGGGTTAATTGGGTAAATTTGTGTGTGCACCTAGAATTTACATATACTGATACTATAATATGGTCACCTAAAAGTATTTTTGTACTTTGCATAGGTTAACTGTTGTATCAGTTTACTTGCTAACATGTATGATAAAGTTGTGCTATCTCAATTTCGCGTAGTTTTAGGTATAATATAGATAAACATCATTGAAGCTGAAATCTCAGGTTGGAACTTTGTTTAATGAATAGACAGACATACGCAGATTTGATTCAGGATGTGCAAGAAATATCTTTTCCAGGATCTCCCATAAGGTAGAAAAAAGATCACAACATTATTTCTGTTGAATGAACGGAGAGTTCAGCAGATACTGGAACAGCAGGAAACTATCGACTGAGGTAAAGGTGCACATATGATCTCCACAGGTTGTGGTCGTTTCCTCTAACCTTCCATTAGCCTGGTACATGTCGATTGTTGACTCCCATGAAGCTGCATAATGTTTAAGAACAGCAGGGTAAGTTAAGCGATGTGGAAACAGAGAAGATGTTCTCATAAATTAAAACAATCGAACATAATATGTTGCTCTCACTAGAGGGAAAAAAATCTGAAAAAAAATACCCTAATTTGTGGCATTTCCGAAAAAGGTTGTTACCGCCCCAATTTGATACCTTAAGTTGACATTGTGTTCAATTTATTTTAAAATTTTAGTGGGTGAAATTGTAAATAAAATAAATTTTAATAATTTTCAATTTCATCACATAATTTTCAATTATTATAAATCAACCTATTTTGTAAAATCAACGTAAAATAAAAGAATGTTAAAAGAAATAAGAACGAGGAGGGAAATTTATTTGAAAAATATTTTTTTTTAAAAATATAAAAATCTAAAAAATTATCGTTTATAATTTTAAATTAAATTTGTATATATGAAGAATAAATAAAAAAATAAAAAATAATTAAATTAAAAAAATATTTTAAAAACTATAAAAAATATATTTTACATTTTATTACATATAAAATAAATAAAAAATTCAAAAATGCAAATTTGCTACAATAAACATTTCAATTGGGTTTTTGAATCTTGTAAGTGATTATGTAAGTGATATTATTTTTTATTTTTTATAAATTATTTTTAATAGAGATATATTTTTATATGGGTAATTTAGTAATATTGTTAAAACTTAGGTTTTGTTTGCAATTAATAAAGACGTTCGTAGTTCCGTTTAATCCACCATATTTATGTATTTTTCAATGTAACACATGTCACGTATCACGAGGTACCTAAATTGGACACAATATCAATTTAAGGTACCAAAATCAGTCGGTAACAATTAAAGGTATCTTTTTTAGAAATGTCACAAATTAAAGTATTTTTTTTTGGAATTTTTTCCCAGTCATACCCATTGTAGATTTGGAGCTTGAATCCACCCTTTTAAGCTCTTGCCTGCTCAATTTTCTTGGCATATGAGATTGTGAATCTGTTGCATGATACATGGACAATATCTCAAGAGATCTATGGGATGTAGTGGCATTCGCTTCCTTTAATTTTTAAGAAGAAAAGTTATAGCTAACATTTTTAAAAATTTAGAATCTCAAACCCGCATTCACGTACATACTCTCTCAATTCTTTATAAATGTATATATTAATCTTAAATCTTTAAATGTATCACAAAATTTTATAATGAAAAGTATTGTTTCACGCAATTTTCCAAATTTTTTAATTTTACCATATATGTTCTACTAATTTATTACTTGTATACCATACCGACACGGTATTTTTATTGGATAAAAAAGAATACATTAGTAATACCTCATTGATAATATTGTAGTTGTAATTTAAGAGTCTGAACATGTTATGTTTGGTACGATTAACTGGAATAACCCATATCATATATAATGTGTTCATAATTTAACCGTCTACCCAATATGTAATGTGAATGATAACGGAGGCAGAATTTCAAATTAAGTTTGAGCAAGTATGCTCACATATGCTATGATTTATCTTGAAATTCTATGCGATTTTACATTTCAACGAAAACAACTACATAATTTTTAAGTATTTATATTTAAATTATTAGGTGACTATTTGGTATAGAATTCGAATTTACAAATTGATAAACTTCAATTCAAATTCTATACCTATAAAATTCTATCTCGTAGTTAGTAGTTCGACAATTAGCACTGTGTCGCTTTGAAAAGTTAGTGTAATCAGATTAGAAGATTGACTGGTTGATGTAATTGAATTAAAGACTACATTAATTCTACACAAATGGATAATGTTAACACTTTGATAATTTGTTCATTCCGTCTTCCGTGTCATAAGCCATGATTTCCGGTGACATTAGGGGAATTTACACCTGCTTTGAATGGCGACCTATGGTTTATGTTTTGTAATTTTTAACTGAAATTTATTAAATTAAACTGACCGAAATTATATTGAACTAAATAGAAATAAACTAAACGTATATAAATTATAATTAAACAAAACTGAACTTAACTTAATAGAATTAAACTGGACTAAAGTAGTTTTCAGTTGAAGAAACATAACCTTAATTTATTATCTCAATTACATAATAAATCTCTTAACAACATATATTACATAGTTTAGTTAGAAACATACTTATATAATTAAAAATATATTGATTATGTTAATAAAAACATACTATATGTTATCAATATTGATGATTTTTTATACTATAATAAAATTTATTTCGTTAATGGAATCATTAATTAGTACATAGATGATTTTATTAATAATGTACGACGTAGGTAATTTATAAAACGTGTATAATTGTGTTTGTATCCCTCTCAAGTCCGCCCAACTTGCTTACATGTGTTTTCAACTCAAACTAAGTTAAACTAAGGGAAAGACGACATGTATATTTGGATGAGAGTTTGAATTCAATTGTGATTGAATAGGATCGTCGTGTTTGTCAAGGTCATTAGAATTGCCTAATTATTTGTCAAAACAGAATTCAATCACAATTCAATTACAATTCAATTCTTACTCAATTTTTAACCTATAAAATCCTACACAATTTCAATTCTATACCAAACACAAATTTTAACAACTTAATTACAATTTAATTATTATTTATAAATTATCTTAACTCAAACGGATTCAATCCCAATTCTAACTCAAACATCTATTCAATGATACTCCAATGAAAATGACAAATCAGGTCTTGGTAAATTACAAGCTATGTTTTATATGTCCATCTAGAAAAATTTACATGCATTGAAGTTGAACAATTTTAAATGAAAAATTAAAATAAATGAAATGTTTTATATTGTGTCACTTGAAATAGAAAATATATAAAGTTTTTTCCTATAAGTAAAATATAAGTAAAATGTAGGCCGAATACATATAGTAACTCTTAAACTTAGTTCAATTATAAATCCTCTAGTTTAGCGATAAATAAAGATAATCTCTGAAGCTCATTTACATTGACTGAAGTGCCATCATCATCACTCTATCTCTCTATGTGAATTTTCCATCTTCTTCTTTTAGTTTTATTTTCTTTAATTTATTTTTCTTTTATTCTTTTCTTTATTTTTCTTTTATATTTAGCGATTTCGATCGTTAAATCTATCGGTAATAACAACACATATAAGAGGAAGGATTATAGAATTGATTTGTCACCATTTTCTGGAATGTTTCATAAATTTGAGGATTACAGCTCATAATTATGAATGTGAGAATTGAGTAAATTTGGCGTAATTAATTTTCTTGCATAAACTAATTTATTCGTTAATGATTAGAAACTAACTAACGAACAAAACCCATAACGCGTGGGCCCATTAAAAACATAAATGCAACCCTGCTGTGGACTTTTGCTCGGCCCAGTACCTAAAAAAGGGGCCCAAATTCACATATTTCATCGAATCTGACACGTGTACGGCAGTAATAACCATACTGAAACGCCACCTATTTGACAATGAATTGGCGCCAAGAAAGATGAAAACGCACACATCTTCAAAGGCACTAAAACGGAAAAAGAGGAACAGAAAAAAGGACACCACAAACTGGCAAATGAATTCAATTCCTGCTGACTACAATCCCTTTCCCATTGTAAAATGAGTTACCCGGAGATGAATGGGATCCAGCAGTAAAAAAGTTAAATCGATATTTTGGTTCGAGTGTAATTTTTGTTTCTAGATGTGACTTCAAGTGGTAGTTTACATATTTCTTTGAATTCATGTAGGGTTTCCTTCGTTAACATGGGTGAAGACCAGTCGACCACCCGATCCCCGACCACCACAGATTGCATGGCTGATGGTGGGCAATTGCAACCTTCCATACCCTCCATAACTAGTTTAAGTAACCCTTCTCGACTAGATTACTGTAGTTCGTCTTTTAAAAATTTTAGAGAAAAGTAAACAAAGTACAAAAGAAGGTGATAGATAAGAAAAGAATTTTAATAAAGTATGAGAGCTGGTGATAAAGTAGGTGAAATAATATATAAATTAGCAGAATTATTTTTATTTACGACTGAAAAGATAGAAGTTGAGACAAACTAAAATAATATATAATAAGATGAAGCTGTATTTTTATCTAGATACCATATTATTTAATGAACTTATTTCATACTGGACAACTAAACATGTATTTCAATCTTGTTTGTGTTTGAATTATATGTAAACTTGGTATATGATAGACAATTCTTGTACAGTGTGATATTGAATTTAAATAGTTAATTTATTCTATATTATTGCATTTAATTACAAGCATGATTAATTTTAATATAAAATTTTATTTGTGAAAGTTTAAATTTTTATGATAGTCGTGAGAGTATGTAACATTGTATACTAATTGTGCAGTTGTTTGTATAAATTGTTATATTTTTGTCTATTTATAAATTGTTATCATTGTATACTAATTGTACGTTGTATTTTTAGCGTTTGTAGGATTTTTCGAACTCCCATAAAAGATGATGATCTAGTTTTAATCGACCTGCTCTAATACCATATTGTGGAATCTAATTTTGTTGTGGTAATAAGATGTACGAATTACCATGCACTTCGTTGCTGGGACAGCAGTCTTGAGCAACATTGAGTTGTTTGCACCTATTTATAGGGTAGTGCACACATAACCTTATTTTCAAAATTTATTTTATAACTGAATATTTATACTAGCTATCTATCATTTAGTTTAAGATCTATATATATTAGTTGTTTGACAGAATATTCCGAGCAGTTTAGAATTCTCAAGAAAATAAAATAGAATGAAAACATATGCAAAAATATATAAGAAATCCTACTATATCTAACTACCTTATCATCTAAATATAATCTAGCAATTGTCATATTTTGCTAAATCTCACACCAAAAGATATAACCTAGAATCTTAATTCCTAAAAACTAAAATAAACAACTTAATTGGGATATTCACACCAATTCCAACCACTTTTATTACAACGGAACGAACTAGAATAAATTCGAATCCCATCACAATCTTGAAAGGTTAATTATATATGTAAATCTTTATATTTCTTATTATATTTTTTTCTGAAACGACTAAAGGGTGACTCGAATTCCCGGCCTTTTGATTAGAGGTGGAGCGTCTTACCAACTGAGCTGTGTTTCGTTGTCATATTTCTCATTATGTTGACAGGCCAATTCACCTCGAGTATGAGTCTTAACGAGCGCCTAACCGCTTTATAAAAACCGATTCGATCTCGAGAAATAAAATGTTATTTTCAAAACAGATGAAGTATATAACTCTTAAAATTTAGCAAAAGTTAATAAATGAAAGAGGTAACACTATTTTTAGATAACTCGTTATAATTTTACTCAATCGAAATTACTTGTTTTTATCTTCCGGTGTTAAACCACACCACCCCACACCCATGATATCAACTATCAAGACCGTTCCATCGAGTAGTCCTTTTAACTGTTGACAGTAAAAAACAGAAGAATCAAACTGCTCCTTGATCCTCTTCTCTTCTTTCTCCTTCTTCTATTCTGTTTCTTTCTTTGTTTCTTTCTTTCACTTTCATATTCTGGCTGTATATTAGCTGTCACTTTGAAGTAGAAGTAGTAATAAATTAAATTAAATTACATTACACCATAAATAATAATTACAATTTCCACTTTTTCCTCTTCCAGAATCTTTTTCATTTTCCCACATCACTTCCATTTTCTGCATACAAATATACACTTTCCCTCTCCTTCCACACCTCTCACTCATCTCATCAGTCATCACCGTTTTCTTCTTCTTCTTCTTCAACAAAACCTTACAAAAAGATAGAAAAGAGGGTAAAGGTTGAATCTTTCTTCTTTTACTCTCATCATCTCAAAGCCCTAGATATTCTAGACACTCAGAGTAGAGAACCATGAACCTTAAGTAAGTTCTTGGGTGAAAATTTTATCTGGGTTTGGTTTCTTTTTAGCTGTTTTTTGGATTTTTCAAGTGGCTCTTGGAGATTAAGCTCTCAAAGCTGAGATTTTTCCTTGTTGATTCTTGTCTTGAATTTCCATTCAAGGTCAGTGCTTTTTCTCCTTTTCCATCTTTTAATTGGTTCATTTAGCTTTATGTCAAGTCAAACTATTTGCAGTCTTCACTCTATTTTTTTTTTTCCTTTTGTGTTCTGTTTTAGTCCATGTTGTAAGTAACCTGGTAATAAGACTAGTTTGCATGTTTAAATACTTGAGTCTGATTAATTAATGTACATGTACTCATGTTCTTGATGGTTGTATGAATTAAAGTTCATGCAAAGTTGTATGATAATTCCCAAAGTCTTCATTTTTATTTAGGAAATGTTGTTGGAAATGTTTTATCTTTTCATGAGTATGAAAAAGATACTAAAGCCAAAGAATTTATATAGTCCATTGGATCACAAACCAAGCTTGCACGGCTATGTTTCTTTATTTATTAATCATCCGTAGTGAATAATAGAAAAGTGAATAATGTGGTAGGAGAGATTGTGATAAAGTAGTTAAAAGAATGAATAAATTAGGAAAATATAAGATATATTGTATCAAGTATGAGAATATAAAATTGGGACGGACTAAAACTGAAGTTGGGACGGAGGGAGGAAGTATATGCAATATTCAAAGATAAAAATTAAGGTGATTTACCGAAAGAATATTATTAGAAGGTTACATACATACAATACATCGATACACACTTAAATGTCATGATATATAATATAGTAATAAATAATTAGCCAATTGGGGTCCACAGCTCTTGTACATTTCAATGAAGTTGTTTTTAGTCACATTCAGATTACATAATACAAGCTCAAAAAATTGATTGCTAGTGTGAAAAAGTAGTACTAATGGTTTTACTTTTTCATGTCTTGTGAGTTGTGAATTGTGATGCTATTTTATCACTATCTGGTTAGGTGAAATAGCCAGAAAAAGAGGTTTGACTAAATAACAAGGCTCTTTAATCTAATCTGCATAGACAGTGTTGTAGCAATTTGCTTCACGGGTGTGAATGATAAAAGTTTTTAAAACCATTTTGGTAGTTGACACAAGTGTCTGCATGCAGTTTCTCAGCCATGAGAATCCAAAATCTGGTGTGGATTTGTTTGTTGGATTGTGGATTCAGTTTGTTGAATCATAATTATGCTCGATTCTCTTCAACTGCAATTTTATGAACTGAATTGTAATTGTAATTATAATGCTATATTTCATGTTCAATAATAACTAAAAAAATATATATATAATTTAGCGTAGCTGAAAAGAACTGAATGAGTTTGCAGTTGAAGATAACAGAGTCATAGTCTTTAGTTACAAACTGCTACTATGAAATATGAATGACTGGATAATCTTGTCTCTTAGTGAACATAATACATTAAACTAGTGGTTTCTGGTATCATCTCTCAATCAACACATTTCTTTATTTGGATTGGTCTACAGATTAAATTAAGGAACTATTATACCAGATCAATGCTCTATGTTCTATATTATATGTTGCAAAAATGTTTTTATATATTCAACTTGCAATCATTCCTTGGAACCTTGCGTGATATCGGCTAACAAATGTACTTGTTATCCACATCATCATCTGTGATTATGTTCTACAGATAATGTTATTTTGACTAAATGATTGGAATGAAATCGTGTTTTGTGGTTGACAATTCAATATCTTACATGAATTTATACTCAAGTGTGTGCTCTTGTTTGCATCAAATGTCGTTACTTTCAAATGGTGTATGATTGGGTTTACCATGATTTGGTACTGAACGAGCTATCCTGTTTACAGCTTTACGTTTGGGAGATTGATGCTAGATGAGTATATTTAACCATGTTGTAAAAGAAATAAGTATGTTACGTGACTATGCAGCTTGGTGATTAAATAAGCTAATTGATGTTTCTACGCTCCATATTTAGCAACACAAATAGCTTACGAGCTAATGTACTAAACACATCCGTAAGATCAGCTGACTTGTCAACTATAAATTTCAACTGTCCTGTTACATACTGGCCAAGTTATCAACTAGCTTCTCTAAATAAAGGCCAACTAGGTCCAAGTTAGATAACAAGTTTGCTACAGCCTACAGTATTGACTGTGTCTTGATTCACATGAGTGCTGTGTGACAGTACTATTTGAAATGTATAATTGATTACAGTAAGTATAAGGTCACGTACGTACTTAGGATTCACATGAAGGCGTTTCTGGTATCAGTGCTGTAGTTTTGTTTGAAGTTTGCTATTCACATGAGTTTCTTATTAACTAGACAAACTCATATCTTACAGTCCTTTCTGCTTTACCTGTCCTGTATATTTGTTTGGAATCATTTTCTGTTTCAATTCACCGAAAAGTTACAAATCTATATGTAGCAGAGAGAGCAAATAAATAACAGCAAAAGAATAAAATGATGCAACACAAACGAAGTCCCATCACTCTGGAGCCGAACAGCTTTATGGACATGATGCCGAAACGTGTTAAGACCGATGTACCGCTCTCTTCCAAGGTTAGCCATTTTTTCCTAGTTCAGGTTACATATTTGCTTTCTTCTTCATTCTACCTGTTACCAGAGTTAAAAGATTCCAATGTCTGTATGATCAAGCGTTAAAATTTCTCTGTTAGAACCAATTTACAAATTTGCTCTCTATTGCATCCACGAGCTGTTCTTAATTAGCTTAATTGTTGATATTCAAGAGTTCAATTACTGAACCTGACTTTTGGATACATTTCTAGTCACTTTTACTTGGTAACTCTTTCATATATTATGTTTCTTCGTAAACAAATCGAGCAGTTGCGTTCTTCAGTAAATATCTCCTTTGTACTCTAAACTAGCTCAACTTTAACCACGTCAAGCCTTATTTCAATAATTTGATGTCCTCTTCTTCATCCTTTTCTGTTAATCCGGTGATCAATTACTATATCCATGCTTTTCTACATTACAATATAACAATAAACACACCTTGGCTGCAGGAAAAGAAAGAGAAGGTCAGCGAACGAATTTCAGCTCTCCAACAACTGGTCTCACCATACGGGAAGGTACGTGTCACCAACTCACCATTTCCTTCTTATATCTAAGTATTACGTCCATAATGAAGACATCTTCCTGATGCATATGAGGCTGGGACTAGATCTGACACCGTTCTGCCAACTTGTTGCACTTATAAATGTTTTTTGCACTAACTTCAGACGGATACAGCTTCGGTCCTTCTGGAAGCAATGGAGTACATACAGTTCCTTCATGATCAGGTTAAGGTATGGCCTTAATTCATGCCCTTTTACTCTTTCCCCTTTTAGGTAGAAATAAACCTTGATGAATTACAAAATCATGTTATTAATTCCATTATTCTGAATCTATAGCTCCATGTTGATTCTTTCAGGTCTTGAGTGCTCCGTACCTTTATAGTACGCCTAATGAATACTACCAGGTATGCTTTATCCAAAAGATCATACGTACCCGTGTGCGCCAGATTAGTATAAAATCATGATTGTAGTTTCTGATATTCTGATACTCTTATGTGTTTTCTTTACTGTAGCAGGAGGAGCAATGCAACCTGAGGGTGAAAGGTTTGTGTCTGGTGCCAATTTCTTTCACTGTTGGAGTTGCAGGGAGCAATGGTGCTGATATCTGGGCTCCTATTAAGACCAGTCCACCAAACTCTGCAAGATACCATCCAGAGGACTAACTTCTATTAAGCTCTATAAGCTAAATTTTCCCGTCTGTCTGGCAATCAATGCAGAAGCAAAATGCTGCTCATCTGCCAATAACTGCATTGTTGTTTTCGACTAATGGCTAATGTAAAGCTCTCAGATCTCTGTTAGGAACTATGATGATTGATGAAGAATACGTATACTGTACCGTATCGCACTACTGATCTAGATTTGTGTTGCAATGATGAGGCCAATTGTTTTCTGGGTTTATGAATATATTAAATTAAATTTACAAGTCCATATGATTCACGCTAGTGACGCTAAAAAATATAGAAGAAAACTGAACGGAACAGACTGAAGAATTGATTCTCCAGTCTCTTCGTTATTTTTCCACACGTAAAGATGTCAATCAAGTACTCTACTAGACAACAACGACCACAAAAATGAATCTAACAGAAAGATCTGTCCATAATTTCACCTAAGAACAGAAAGCAAGAACCAAGAAAAATTTATAAGAAATATCTATTTCTTCATTGCATAAATACTGAACTCGTTCACTACATAAGTATGACCATGCGAACTCACTGTAATAAAACAAAGCAACTATGATGGAGAAGACCATTCTAGCTCAGTACCAAACATTATTCGTGGAGGACACTAGCCTAACTTGTCCAGTTCTACATCCTTTGTTGCAACAAGCTAAAGAAAAAAATTAATCTAGGATCAGCAAAATTGATCAGAATCATAATTCTTGCTTAAGAATAATCTACACGTTTACAAAAGGTAAAGAAAGATGATAGAGTTGTTGCTCATCAAACAGAGCAAATTAGATTCCTTTTTGTTGCTCTGCTTCTTGCAACCTCATGAATTCTGGGTTAGCTTTGAGTTCAATCAGGGCCCTCTCCACCAATTCCGTAGCTTTTCCAGCCTCCTCAATCAAACTATAAAGGGTCCTCAGGCAATCCTTTCTATTCTCCTCCCGATGCTCAAACCTGGATCGAACATTACACAATGAACATTCTGTCATGCAACTCACGGCAAATGGTGGTTTCGTAAAAAGATAAGCTTTTCAACGGGTTTTTTCTATCCCCTGGGAGGCGAGCCTATAGGAAATTTCTAGGTGTGATGGACATGAACATTTTTGGAGCAACTTTGGTCCACACACTCTTTAGAGTGTTGATGTGCATGAAATTAGAGAAAAATTACCATTACCAACTCCTGGCAGAAATTCGAGTGGAGTTTCACTAAATATTTCACAACATTCAACTGAAAATGCTCGGGCCTCGGGGAGCATACTGAACAATTTTTAATTTGGCATATTCACGACATAGAGGGCAAAGTGCTACCCCCAAGCTGTTTGGGGTTTTTAAAGTCATAAACGCCAGCAAAAGACACAACAAACACTATCTATGCTACAGTGGAGATACAGTGAAGTAAAAACTGACCTTTGGCTTATGATTGTAAGTTCATCATTCTCAGGATTGTACCGTTTTCCTACCAATTCTGTTAACCGCACAAATTGATACTCAGACAGGCCAAGCTCCTTAACAGTAACAGACAACTTAACTTTCCGATTTTTCGGGTGCCATGAATCACTACCATGACTTAACACCACTCGAGTTTCCCACCTAAGGATGGGGCCCTCACCCGGTGGATCATCTGATTCCTCTTCCCTTTCATTGACGAAATCTCCATCTAACTGACTCGCGTCTTCCTCCTCCATTTTAGTATGTTCCAAGACCACTTGGTCTTCAAATTCCTCAAATAAAGCATTCCCTTCTTTAATACTGAGCTCACCTTTTCTAATTCTCTCACCTATCTCATCAAACTTATTTTCCACCTCCATCTTGATCTCATCTGGGAAAATGCCGCAAAGCAATTAGGTAGCACACCTAGAGTTATCAAAGTAGATAGAGAACTGCATATGGTAACTGAAAATGCAATGATTATAAAAGCTCATATAAAGTGGTGTGACAATGATGAGAAATTGTCAGCTCATTTGAGGACTCAAAGCATAAATTCTAAATCATATGGATGCAACTACTGACATGAAATGAGTGCATATGGAAACAAATATCAACAAATAAGAAAATGACACAAATTGATCCTCTTAAGAAATCCTCAATACCAGAATCAGAATACCATTACCAGATATTTACAAAATGCTTCCTCGAAAATCCTGAAAAAAAAAAATTATAAATGCAACAAGGAACCAACTAACTAGTCCCTGACATGACAGGAGCAGAAAATGAAAGGGAAATTTGACAGGATTCTTATAGGAAACTTCATGTGGCCAGAGGTTGATCCGTTCCGACACTTTTGCTTGGAGTTCAAGGCCACCAAGAATAATACTATACTTGGCATTTAGATATAGCTGTTCGGAGAAGCAGAAACATTATGCATGTTGCCCGGAAGGTTTCCTAATATATATGACCTCTGAAAATCTACAGCAACAGACAATATAAACCAGTTCCAAGAACATATTTTTTTACTTGAATCTTTCACAAAATGATCCAACTTCAGAAACAAAAATTATCATGTAACAATATTATCAAATTCTTTTGAAAACATACTCATGAAGAAAATAGAATTTTTGGGAAAATCTGATTATTTACTCCTATAGAACATTCATATCAAGAGGCATACAAATTCATCTACAACCTTCGGAGGCAATTATAAATGATGAAGTTTCAAACCCTGAAACACAACTTAACAGAGATGGTTCCCATACATGCAGGCATGCAGCTATTTGATTGAGCACAAAGTAGCTAAAACTATCTTGGGATGAGGGTAAGAACATGGATTGCAGTAGTCATCTAAATTTTCTAGTAGTACAAGACAAGGAAAGGGGGAAAATATCACACGCTAATACCTGGCAAAAGATTATCCCATTGAAGCATGTTCTCCAGTAAATCTTGAAGCTCACTTGGATCATGAATGTCCCCGTTGGCAACAGCTTCTCTAACCTTCTTATCCCAGTCTATTTCATCACTAAAAATAGATCGATTCCCAACACTCTTGCCCATCTTCCTCTTAATAACTAAATCCCTCGGATTATACAAATCTTTAATTTTTTTATCAACTGGACTAACCTTATCTAAACCCGCCCATAGTTCTTCTTCATCTGTATCTGGATCCTCCTCGACTACTCTGATCTCATCCAAAATCTCATCATCTGTGTCTTCATGCTTCCCAGAAATCTTTCTACGGATGGTAGCTGCAAAGATATCCTCAAGAGCACCCTCATTGCCCCTTTTGACATAATCATCAATCAATCGTCTATAGTCTGCAAACGATTTATCATAGCAAACACCAACGATACATTAACTTCCAACACGAAAGCAAACGAAACTCTAAACAATTAACTAACAACACATTAAGCTACATCAAGAAACCTCCTTATTCAAAACCATCAAATTACTATGCTGCTAAGTATTGATAAACCGCCTAAGCTAACAACAAAATGGGTGCTCGTAAAAGATTGGAGAGTAGCAGAAACTGATTCTGAAAACACATACAGCTTAAACAATGGGAAAAAAATAAAAAAAGTGTTAGCACCTTCATTGGATACATCTTCGTACAAGATCTCCTTGTTCGGTTCGTCTGGGGCCAAATCAGTGCCGGAATCGGTGTTTCCACCTTCGTTCAAAATCTCATTTTTCGGTTCGGGAGGGGCCAAATCAGTGCCGGAATCGGTGTTTCCATTATCGGAGGAGAAGTATCTGAATCTGTGAGGAAAAAGGTGAGATTTTTGAGTGATGGGATTGACATTGGGAATGAGGGAGGTGGTGGGTTTGAGGATAGGGATACTCCGATTGGTGGTGGCAAGGAGTTTCCTTAGCAGGAGTCCTCTCATGGCGGTTCGGAGAGTTGATTATGGTTTCTCCGGCAATCGATTTGGGCAAAAACCCAAACTGTATTCTTGATTAGGGTTTATGCCAGATAGTTCGGTACTAAAGCGTCGATTAATAATTCGGTACTCAAAGGATTTGAAGGATACGTAAGACCATCCTCAATGGTGACGGGACGACGCGTCGTCGTCATTTTTGTTCCAGTGGTGACGCGTCGTTGTCGTGTTGTCGTCGCCATGTCATTTTTTTTAAAAATTTTCATATCATAAAATTGTTTAGAAGCTGAAATTAATGAAATTGTATTTTATTGAAGACGTTTTAAAATTTAATGGCATAGAACAAACGAGGAATATATTACAACATATTACGGGAAATGAAAATCGTACGAAGATAAAATGAAACAAAGAGACAACACACAACATCGAAAATAATCACATACACAACCCCGACTGGAGAAGACTCATCTTCAATGTAGCCTCCAAATATGTTTCATTAAGTCGTTTGTTAGCTGATTTTGCGTGATTGCACTACGCAAACGGCGTAACTTGGCCATGTATTCCGGGATAGTATTTATTGTAGACGGTGCCCGATGGATACGAACTCCATCAATGAGATCCGACACATGCTCACGGGTATCTGTTTCGAGCTCTTCAATTTCTTCGTCATAGTTTAGGTATTTGTGGCGCTCATCTTCAACTATCATGTTGTGGAGTGTTATGCAACAATTCATAATCTTGCTGAGTA
>JAYMSP010001357.1:0-33021 GCA_036897095.1 Plantago elongata
CACAACCTGAATCATTGTGCCCTTTTCTGATATAGTGATATATGTTCCTTACAGTTCCTGTTATTAGCTGGTGAAACTTCTACCAGCAGGGTATAAAAAAGAATTTGAATATATTAGAGAGTTGGCAATATATTCCTTTAGATAATAATTGGGGGCCCGGGTATCTTACTGAACTGATCTGGGATATGAGTTGATCTACAGACAACGAATATCTATTTTCGTGTATAATCTTAGTGGATCTGGGTTGTCTAGTCATAGACTCTTAGTTGCTGCATAAATAACGTCTTTGTAGTTTTCCTTGTTCTTATTTGGTTTTCTGCGAAAGCACAGGCGTAAAAGGGAATCAGCCCCCCATCTGTAGCTATTAAGAAAGTAGAACAGTTAACTCAAGTGTTACTCGATTTAAATGTAACAGAGTCTTCTCTATCAATGTTGGCTACGGTTGCTGAAATGTAATGTTATGCATTTAAAATGCCTTGCCGATTTTCCTTTTTTTGTCCCGCAGAGAACCCTGAAAATTTGTGTCAAGTGTAAAGAAATACAGACACTGTATTGACCACACAGAGTGTTTGTGTGCTTCCACCTTTTTACCCCCAAGTCTGGGTGCTGGTCCTCTAATTTTCTAGGAAGTATGGTCCTTCCTTCTAGTTGTTATTATTTTCTTTAGACTACATTTGGCTTTTGTTGGCAATTGGTAGCTTCAGCTGTGTCAACTTCTGTGCTGAGGAAAATTTAAACATGCTCATATGTCCTTAATTACATAATATGATTCTTAAATTCTTTAGCACTCACTATATATGTAATATGAAACTGGCATTCATTTTATCCTTTTCCTCTTCTAGGTTCTACCTGATGATATACGCCGAGCACTGATGTACATTGTCAATTGCTGCATCGATCGCGATTACCTAGCTGCAATGGATCATTATATTAAACTAGCTATTGGAAATGCTCCGTGGCCCATTGGTGTTACTATGGTTGGTATCCACGAACGTTCCGCTCGTGAAAAGATTCATACTAACAGTGTGGCACACATCATGAATGACGAGACCACTCGTAAGTATTTGCAATCTATAAAGAGATTGATGACATTTGCCCAGCGGCGTTATCCTACTATGCCATCCAAAGCTGTTGAATTCAACAGCTTGGCAAACGGTAGTGATTTGCAGTCACTACTAGCAGAGGAGAGGTTTTCTGGAGGAAAGCAACCTCAGTCACTATTATCGGAAGAGAGGTTTTCGGGTGTAAAGCAACATGCTGAGGAGACACTTCTCTTAATGCCTGCTCCTAAGGATGAGTAGCTAACATTGTAGAAGAGAATTTGTTTATGACCTTTAACATTATGGTCTTACATTTGATTTTGCTTGTGCGGACCTTGTAATCTGTATGATAAATCAGTATCTCGGTTATATTTCCCTCCCAAGTCATTATGTAAGCTTTCATTGAGTACATAAACTGATTAAGCTGATGCGTGAATATTACATAGTTGTAACTTATTAGGGCTTATGTTAGATTCTGCTACAGGTCGATGGGCTGTCAGATTCAATAGTAAGGCAACGAACATGCAGCATGTTACGTCATAAACTTTGCTAATGTGTATGTTTATAGCTAGACAACACTGCTGGGGAATGGAATGATGCTTTTGCTCCATTCATATTGCTTTCTTTCATTATCACTAGATGCCAATGAATCTTAAACCGAAAGGAATTATGCTGCAATAGTAGAAAGGAAGTAGTGTTGTCATCAAAATGACTCATTTCCACTGAGGCCAACAATCTATTCGTTGCTTAAGGCTACTTGTGCATACAAATGTGGACAATGGTGTGATGGGACGCTAAATTTATTAAAATGGACAAGTAAAAAAAGCATGACAATGGAACATCATAATTCTTGCTTTGCTCGAGTGAAAAAAGTGTGAAAATATGTCATAAAAGCGCCTAATTTTAACAAGAAGAATGTATTGACAAATGGAATTAAACATGTAACTTGAAACTATTCATTTCATCACACGCCGCACTATTTATAGAGTTAGTATATTAATTTCATATCAGATCTCTTTGTAATTTAATTTTTGTAGCATTTGTGAAATTAAATTTCAATAGATATAGTGTAATCAAGTATTTAAAGTAAAACGTAAATAAAGTTTTGTCACTGAATCTATTGTTCCTCATCTCTTTACGATCATAAGTAATTGATTTTGTTTTGAGCGTAGCGTGTAAGAATGTTTTAAACCTCGTGTGTAGGTAAGTTGGTGCGTAGCATATTTGCTACCCTAATTTTATCGTTTTTCTATCCTCAATAATTAAATGTAACTACTAAATTTTAATTTAATTGCTACATTTTTCTTTATAATTGTTAAAATAATAAACACATTTATAAGTTCGAACCTTCCATAAATAATTATATAGATATATAACGAGTTTGACTCATAAAAATATTAATCGAATATAGTAAATATCGGAACCACATGAAAAATGACCACCCTCATTTATTGATGAACAAAGATGGAAGGACAATGTGTTCCCCACAGAGGCACATCACATCATCCCACGTCCCAAAATTCCAACCCAAACGTGTCACTCTTTCACCTCACTCACTCTTTCTCTCTCTACCCTTTTTTACTCTCACAAACTACAAAACCGAAACAGAAAAATAATGAAAATAAAATAAACAATCACAGGAGAGGAGAGAGAGAAAGAGCATCCATCATCACATAAAACAGACAAACACCGCACAAACACCTCAATTTCCGATGGACACCAGTCTCCTCCACCGCACTGCCGTCACCTCCGCCACTCCCAAGCTCCGCCGTCCTTCTCCCACAGTCGACGCGGCCCGAAGCCCGGCCCCGAGCCCGAATCCGATGGACGTGATGCTGGAGTCATTTCTCGGGATGTTCGACTCCTCTGAGGTAGCTCTGGACGTTGCCTTTGACAGGATTGTCGAATCCAGGACCTATGATTCGGAGAAGAGTGACGTCATCCAGCGAGCTCTCAAGCTCGGCTCGGCTCTCACTGAAGCCGCCAAGAGATCGGCTAGGAGGTTCAATTACATGCATAACGCTGCCGTTTGGCCCTTGCCGTCCGATCTCACTATCAAGGTATTGATTGCTGTTCGATTCTCGATTTTCTGGATCTGTGTTTTCTTTTTGTTTATGTTTGGTTGATTTGATGAATTGGTAATTTGATTAGAAGATCTCTTCATTTGTTAGTCTATGCTTACAGTTGAGCTGATTTGGTAGAAGATAATAGATAGTTCAATGTGTCTTAGCTAGATTACATGATTGCTTAACTTAGTAGTGTAGGTGATTGATAAACAATAGCTGTGGATATTGTTGTTTGAGAGTTGCTCGTTGAATGCTTGCAATCACTTTTGCTGAAGTGGTAGAAGAGAACTGATAGTTTATGTATCTTAGCCAGAGTATACTCAGTAGTGTAGGTGATTGAGCTACTGATATACAGTAGCTGTGGAATTGTTGTTTGAGAGTTTCTCGTCGAATGCTTGCAATTTGCAAATTTAATTGTGTTGAAATGGTAGAAGATAATGAAATATTTAATGCATCTTAGTCAGAGTAGATGGTTATTTAGATTGTAATGTAGGTCATTGTGTTGTGATTACATGTGAGTCTGTGACATTGTTGTTCACGAGTTGGTTCATGGATATGTACAATCGCTCCTGCAGAAATGGTAGGAGATAACAAAAAACAGTTGGTGCTTGGTGGTAAAATATATGATTGTTTAGCTTAGTAGTGTAGGTAATCGATATACAATCGCTGTTGAAGTTGTTACTGAAGAGTTATTCTGGGTTGGATTTTTGTGTTTCCAGGTGTTCTCTTTGCTCAATACTCAAAGTGTATGTTATGCGGCAGCTACATGCTCATTGTTCCGCAAGTGTGCGGCCGATCCAATATGCTATACTTGTGTTGACTTGATCACAGCTGTTCCAAAGGTTGATAACCTGGTGGTTTCGACCATGATTCAACGAGCTGGAAAATATCTGCGGTAAGATCCATTGGGAACTTTGTGCTTGCTTTGGAGTTTAATTTTGCTAAATTGTCTGTTTCTTCATCTGTTTCTACCTTACAAAGCTGTGTGTCCTATCCTTGGCTGTCAAAGTCACAATCTCATACCTGATTGATATACACTTCAGATATTTTCTTTCCAGTAAATGATACCGAATTTCTCAGTAAACTTTGCTTTTCCTCTTGTGGAAAACGAACTTCTGATCTTTTGATTGGTTTAAAATTGGCACAAGAATCTTCTACCTGCTGTTTTTGCTTTTTGGATAGTTGGAGGAATATGAGCAAATTTCTGTATCTTTTATGCATGTTTAGTTGCTGTTTGTCTTACAAATTGACTAATTGTAGGTGTTTTAAGCTTGGGCTTGTTCCCTGTCCATCGACTGCATCGAAGCGTTCATTGAGGAATTCCTTAGATAAGTCTGGGTTCTCGTGGAATGATAAAAGGTCTCGACAAGTGAAAGAGACTCATGTTCTCACTAGGTCTTGTCTGTCCCCGTTGATCTCTGGTGGTGATGCTCCAGGGTAAAATATTTGAATTTATTGCTATACTTGGCTGCATTTCTGGAAATTAGTTGTCTTTTGTTCGTAGGACCTTGCCACTTCTTCTCATCCTGCTTTTTTTCTCTCCTGTGTAAGGGCTCTTTTGAGGCAGCTGCATCTTCACAATATTGAGAGAATAGACAACACATCAGTTGTTGCTGCAATATCATCCTGTCCCTCATTAATTGATCTGGAAATTGTTGGACTGTGAGTATCACTACATTCTAATTGCATAACTTGGACCGTTGAAGTATCTTTGCATTTCTTTTTTAAATAATAAAATGATCCTTTGGTGTGTATCAAACAGATGCCCCTTATGGGCCAGGGTTAACTTGTCCTAAATAAAAATATGAATTCATAGTATGAGATATAAACTGAACTCTTTTCGATCCTTGTCTGTTGTAATGTCCAGGAGAATTATATATTTTTCATGGAAACATAGCTTTAGAACTTGACTAAATGTCTATTTAAAGGGACTGTGGGGTTTTAATGCTGAACCTATCTCTTTTGCAGTTTTTAGAATGGGTCTTTCCTGTAGCAAGATGCATGTGTTACGAACTCTTAGTGGTTGCAATCTCTGCATGGTGTTGCTGATAGTTTTATATGTTCAGTATGGATTTCTTTTTCTCTGCCCTCATTTTGACCGATATAGAAGATTGCTATTTCACAGTACTAAGTTGGTTGAGGCTTCTATCTTTTCTGCAGCTACTTCGATGTATTTGATTTTCTTATAAGGCCTACTGCTGCTGCTGCAGTAGCTGGCTCTTGTTGTTAGTATGTTGCTTCTTTCAACATTTCAAACCAAGTTGAAGTATTCAAAGTATTTATGCAAGCATGTCAGAATGTCCTCTCACCTTAATCCCTTGATAGCTAGCAGATGTGTTGGAAATTTACCTCCACTATGGTTATTCTGTTATCTTGATATCAGCTTATTTTTCATTTAACAGCCATGTTGAACTAGGGCAGGCTCTAGACGCAGTGAGTTCATCTTGCCCTCTGATAGAGCGGTTATTTTTTGAATCATCACCAACAGGTACCTTTTAACCCCGACTCATTTTACAATTGATTATAGGAAAGCAGTTCCCTTATATTGGAGTATCATTTTTCAGGAAGAGACGACACTTTAAAAGTGAATACATGCGATGATCTGGTGATTAAATGTCCCTATATATCTGTGTTAGCACTCAGAGGATTTAAGTTACAGGACTCTAAACTGCGGATACTTGTCAAGGTAAGCTTGCATGTTCTCCATTAAAAAAAATAAGGCATGAATACTATTTTATGCATTCTTTACTTCTCCTCTTTCCTGTCTTCCAAATGTTCGGTTTAAATAGAAAATCACTTACATACCATGTCCTTTCAGGGGTTCCGGTATCTAAAGCATGTTGACTTTTCAACATCCTACGCAGTTACTGGAGAATTTCTTAGGTATGTTAATGACAATTTTCCATGTATCTGTTTTAGATTATGTGTTTGGTTGATGTTATTGCATTTTTGCTTGTGTTTCATTAATAATCTACTGTCCTGCTTTTAGGTATGGCGGCGCAAACTTATTGGAGGTTTTGGGTTTACGGGATTGTATGCATCTGAGAGAAGTAAGGACAGAACTTATACATTCTCCATATAATTGGAAATTGAATTTTAGATGAATACAAAGAAAGATCCACCGTAATATGTGCATAATTTGTGTCATCCAGGCTGAAATATCGAGGTTATTGTCAACAATTCTTACTGGACGCTTCAAGTACCTCAGGCACCTTGTGAGTGCAAAAAGCAATCTTTTGCACATTTTATTTTATGTCTTTTATTTTCTTTCTGGTATTGATGTCCTAGATTCAGCAAGTTTTCTTGTTGGCCTGTTTACAGGATGTATCTAACCGGGAGGGTCTTGCATCTGATACTGATTGGTATCGTCGTATCTCTCCAAGGTATGCTAATTTAAGTCTTTTCTTCCTTGCATGTTCACAGTAATCTGCCTTTTATTCATTCATTCTAAGAAGGATTTCTTAATCTCTGCAGGTTTGCTGCATGTTTGAGCGAGTTATTGAAGGAAAGGCCTCATTTGCATGTGCTTGCAGAGTTTCCCCCTGAAGGAAGGCAATGAGTTTATATATGGTGTTGATGTATTTCGAGTACTATTGTCCTAACATGTCATACTGACTTCTGTTTTATGATCAACAGCTTTCTGGAGGAACCAATGATCAGCAGCAGTGACATGAGTAGTGATTTTGATTCACCTCTGCTGACAAGCAGCAGCCGTTCTCGTACATCTGGTGGTTCATCTGTTTTTACTAATTCATCAGATGGCAATTACAATAGTGATCAAAGTAGCGGGCATGAAGAGAATCCAGATTTTGTTGATGAAATGCGTTTGCTGTGAGGGAGTGGTGTTCAGGCTTCAGACATTTAAATCGGAATAAACTTGACTGGTATTAATTATTTATGGCTGTTGTAAATTTGAGCTACCGACTATGGCAAATGCCGAGTGGCTTTAAGTTGAACTCATTTTCTGAGTGACTAAAGATGTTTAGGTATCATCAATTGCTATAATTAGGAAATAGTAAGAAGCATTTATATAAGTTACTCCCTCTCTGATTACATGGAACCGTGCCATGGAAATTCATCCACTATCAAGCTTATGTGGCTCGATTTCTGCCTCTGTTAGACCGTATGTGACAATGAGAGGCTGCAACAGTAGGTTTTAAAAGATTATCTTCAATTTTGCCGTGTGATTTGTAAGGTTTTAACAGATTATGTTCGTGCTGCACCTGTGATTTGTAAGGTTTTAAGAAATTATGTTCGTGCTGCAACTGTGCACATGGTTCATGGTTGAACCAGGACTCTACCTGAAATCCCGATTTAGTACTAGGGCTTATTTGGAATTTGGACCTACAAGTCTTGTGCGTGTTCTGGACATAAATTAGTATGGTGAGCTAATATATCATCCGGAAGTAGTAGTAACCACTCTGATCTAACATACTGTGTTCGATCAATTAGTAGTTGAGTAGTATAGAATTAGTATCGGAATTTGAGTTACGTATGGATTTGGTCGGCCAGCATCAACTAGTATATAGTATTCATGGTAGTAAATCAACCTGAAATAAAATTTAAAATATTAAAACAAATTTCAATTATAACATTAATAATATACAATTCACTTAGAAATTTTAAAACGTTGTTTACTTTATAAATTTCCTTTTCATTTTCAGATAATGTCTCTGAAGTTTTTAGAGACTTCGGGTCTTCTCCGGTGCATCCTACTCATAATAAATGAGAAATACACGAAATGACATACGGGTCTTCTATGTCAAATATAATTCAAACTTGAAAACTCTGTTAGAAACATAAACCACAATAGATGTAAAATACTTCAAAATTTTGATAATTCCATTTGAGAACTCAATTCGAAGAAAAACAAACTCAAAGTTTAGGATAAATACAAGTTGTATAGTATATAATTAGAAGATTAGACCATACTATATAAGAAAAATACTTTAAGAAACGAATACCTCCATCTTCGGGACTAATGTGAAGGGTATTAATTTCAAGATCAAAGAAGCTATAAGAATGTTAAATGCAACTAAAAAAATCTGAGAAAATATACTTATGATGTTAATTTTCAACTTAGTAATTCAATCTAACGGGTAAATAATTTTAAAAATGATGTAAATATGAATTGGGAACTTAATTAGAAGTGCAAGCTACATTATTTGAATAACCAATCTAACAATCAGATAACTCTTACTTACAAACTCCATGTGACATTTAAAAACATGGAAATTTAGTTAGGATGTCAACCAACTCTAAGAATGTCATGATTGTAATTTGAGAACTCAATTCGAAAAATAACCAAATTTTACTAAAGTGATGATGCAAATTCTAGAAATAAATTTGATGGGTAAACTGAACTCTTGATTGGAATAACTCCTACTTGGTAATCATATTTCGAATACAAGTCATCATTGATTTGTGTGTGGGTGGGGGGGGGGGGGCGAACCGTATAGTGTGAAATTAACTATGTTTGTAAAAATAATATTTTTTTTTGTGTCTTAAGTGATGTGAAACATGCCACCGGGGTTGGAAAAAACCCGCAACATGTGAAATTATGTTTGTAAATTTATGATCGTTTTGTATGTGTGGTGGGGTGACCAAATGCAACTACGGGTTTGTTGGGAACAAACCTTTGATTGTTTTGTATTTTGGTTTGGTTTGAGAGATGCAATTTAAAAAAATGTATGTTAAATCTTTAACATGTTAGTTTGTAGGACCCAATACAACATATATGTTATCAACCCGTCGGGTCTCGAAAGGGTTAAGACTTCATCATACTCCTTTCAAAGAAGTTATGTTATGATTAGTCGTATTTTTATTTTTTTTATAGTTAGCGTAAATACAGATCCATAATTTAATAGTGGAATAGTGGATGAAGGTCTTCCTGCCGATACCATGACCAACGTTGTTCACATATATTTGACTACCTTATTTTTTCGACTAATTATTTTTTTTCTTTCTATTAATTATTAAAAGTAAATTATGGGGTTAATACTTATTTTTTTATGAGTATGGGGTGTACTGGGGAGTTTCTGACATCAAATAATCGGTTCTTAATAATCCAAATTCCAACACATATCCCGAAATGAGTTTCTAATCATAGCCTAGAGTCGTGTTAGTGTTATTTCATACAATAGCAACATAACGAGCTATAAAACAAAACAAAACAAAACCCAAAATCGAACAGGCAAACCAGCTGATCACACCTCCCATGGCGGACAGCAACAACAGCACCCAAGCACCACCACCACCATACCGCCTCAAAAAGACCATCACCGCCCACACACGCGCCATCTCCAGCGTGAAATTCTGCAAATCCGGCGACCTCTTCGCCTCCGCCTCACTCGACACCACCCTAATCGTCTACTCCACCCAAACCCTAGCCCCAATCTGCCACCTCACCGGCCACACCGCCGGCGTCAACGATCTCTCCTGGTCCTCCGACTCCACCTACCTCTGCTCCGCCTCCGACGACTCCACCCTCCGCATCTGGAACACTCGGATGGGCGAATGCCTCAAAATCCTCAAAGGACACACCACCTTCGTCTTCTGCGTCAATTTCAACCCCCAGTCCAATTTGGTCGTCTCGGGGAGCTTCGACGAGACGGTGAGGGTCTGGGATGTGACGAACGGGAGGGCCGTGCACGTGATCAAGGCGCATAGTATGCCGGTGACGGCGGTGAATTTTAACAAGGACGGGTCGCTGATTGTTTCGGGGAGTCATGATGGGACTTGTAAGATTTGGGAGGCGGAGAGTGGGCAGCTGCTTATGACGATGATTGATGATAAAGTGCCTGCGGTGTCGTTTGCTAAGTTTTCGCCCAACGGGAAGTTTGTTCTTGTTGGCAGGCTTGATGATTCACTTGTGAGTGGTTTGAATTCGTTTGTTGAGATTGTGCGTTCCCAGTTTTAGGAGATTGCGAGATAAGCTTAGCTCAAAACAGCTGCATTCTTAGTTTTAGGAGATTACTCGGTTAGCTTAGCTCAAATCACCTGCTTTCTTAGTTTTAGGAGATTACTCGGTTAGCTTAACTCGATGAGCTGCATTGTTAGTTTTAGGAGATTACTCAGTTAGCTTAACTCAAATCAGCTGCATTCCTAGTTTTAGGATATTACTCGGGTAGCTTAACTCAATTCAGCTGCATTCCTAGTTTTAGGATATTACTCGGTTAGCTTAACTCAAATGAGCTGCATTCCTAGTGTTAGGACATTACTCTGCTAGCTTAGCTCAAATGAGCTGCATTCCTAGTTTTAGGAGATTACTCGGTTAGCTTAGCTCAAATGAGCTGCATTTCTAGTTTTAGGAGATTACTCGGTTAGCTTAACTCAAATCAGCTGCATTTCTAGTTTTAGGATGTTACTCGGTTAGCTTAGCTCAAATAAGCTGCATTCCTAGTTTTAGGATGTTACTTGGTTAGCTTAACTCAAATAAGCTGAGCTTAGCTCAAAGCCTCAAATAAGCTGCATTCCTTGTTTTAGGATGTTACTCGGTTAGCTGAGCTCTAATAAGCTGCATTCGTAGTTTTAGGATATTACTCGAATAATTGAGCTCTAACAAGCTGCATTCATAGTTTCAGTATATTACTCGATTAACTGAGCTTTAATAAGCTGCATTCCTAGTAATATAGTGTAGTATTAATTTGCAAGGCTGACGGTGAAGTGATAAAGAGTGTAAGGAAAGAAAAGTGAAGCAAGTTGAAATAAGCCCGGTTTTCTTGAATAGAGGTTTTTTCATTGTCTGAGCTAACGCCGAGGATGTCCGCGAGTCCTTTTTTTCCAATTGCTGTTTTTGGCTATTTGTTTATGGAAGTATCTAATTACGATTGTTGATGGTATTTGGTTCTGAGGTTGTGTTTGAGTGGCAGTAATTGTGGTCAGATTGGTGGTTGCATATTGGAAACTGGAAAGATTGGTTCTTTATTCATTTTTATGTTGGGAGGATGGAATGTGTAGGTTGATGAGCTGGGGTGATACTGTTGAGGGTTCTGGAGTAGGAACATATTGGAGTACAAGATAGGACTATATTCAAATTTCTACAACCTATCTTAGTACAGTAGCCATAATAATGTTGTGAGTTTTCAATGTTGATGTTTATGTAAATGTAGTATTTAAGGATAGAAGAGTGAAGTGAGCTTGATCTCTGAAAGATATTTCATTTTATGTCCCTAGCCGCTGTCTGGGCTAGCTCTAAAGATTCTGAGAGCATAATTTATTTTCTGGATATTTAGGATTATTTGTTGATTTTGCTGTATTTCTTTTGTGGTGGCTCGTTTGAGTTTGTAACATTTCTGAATTTGTTGATTGCAGAATTTGTGGAACTATTCGACAGGAAAGATTTTGAAAATGTATAGCGGTCATGTGAACAGAGTATATTGCCTTCAAGCAACATTTTCTGTCACGGGGGGCAAGTACATTGTCAGTGGATCAGAGGATCGTTGTGTATACATATGGGGCGTACAGGGTAAAAATTTGATTCAAAGACTCGAAGGGCATAATGATACTGTTATTTCTGTAACTTGTCATCCGTATGTGAACATGATAGTTTCGGCTGGCCTTGATAATGATCGGACACTGAGGGTCTGGGTTCAAGATTAAATAATAATAAGTTCTTAGGATAGTATCATAGTAGTTGTATTTCACCTTAAACATTTTTGTCTTGTGAGAAGTTGAAAGAATAGGAATTCATATTTGCACGTAGCAATAAAGCCTGCTGTGTGCTTAAAAGTAACTTGAAGTATCTTGCTCAATCTGGCATGGAGTCTTCTATTCTTCTTCGAAGATTTGTAATCGAACAAGTGTTTTCTTTCCTTTTCTGTCCGATGTGTTAGTCAATGGTTTCGTGTCTTGAGATATTGCACCATTAGCAGAACACCAGATACTGAATCGTGCTTAAAACCGATAAGCAGATCTTCAAGAAACCGATTGATGTTCAGATTCCTGTTGTACTATAATTTTTTAACACTGAACAAGCAAAGAGATCATAATGTATAACTCTTGAAAGAAAAGCTTGCAGTTTCAAGCTGTTTCTAATACTATAGAACCACATTAACATCACACATTCGTATGTAGCTTCTAATCATTCTTCCAAGCACACAAAACCAAAGAAAACCCCTGAACCTGTAATCGTGATTCCTTAAATCTCTGCAAACCTGACCAGCCTGGCATGAACGGCTGATCGCTCCATGGCTTTTCTCCCTGAACACAAGTTCTAAACATGAAAATAGCGTGATCCATCACGTTACCGAAAAGCCAGCTGTGAACATCCCAGTAGACTTCAACCGGAAGTCCATCAACTGAGACTGTATCATTACCCCTGAATTTCCACTTCAAGTGCATCACTCGCATCGCCATCTTGTTATCGATGTAAATCACCAGTGACTGATCATAACTTTCATTTGTATCGTGCTCGATTCTTATGTCATGTAACTCTCCCTTGTCGCAAAACTGTGCTTTCGAAACATATAGTCTCTTGCCAAAAACGTTCTCTCTTTTAGAAACAAAAGTTGATGCTGGAACACGAGGGGCTGAACTTGAAATGAAACTAACCTTCTTGTAGGCTTCAGTCTTCAAATCTCCAAGAAGCAAGCACAATTCTTGATTCAGCACAACCGCAACGTAGAATCCTTCAGCCGGTTCCGGCCCAGAGCCAAACTTAGCACAGGAGAAATCCCAGTAAAACTCAACTTTCTTGGAACCTACAGCTACATGCTTGAACCCCTTTCTCCTGGAGAACAGCCACAGCTTGATGTCGATTTTGCAAAGGCACACGCTCTTCGAATTCTCGATACTCATGCTGAGACCTTGCCCCATAAGTTGCTTGATCCATGTCACAGTGATGAAGCCAGAAAGGAGCAGACTTTCATACTGGTAAACACATGTGACTACATTTTGAGCAACTGATCTGCTTGGAGTTGATGATAATGATGCTGATGATGAAGAATCAGCTATTTGCACACCCGTCTCACCAAAACATGAAGGAAATTCCTTCATTATTTGTACCATGATCAGTTCTTGAACATTCACAATATGCTAAACAAACATGAATTTATATATATTCTGGTGTGGTTTAAGGTTTTAGTAGGATATATAGATAAGAATTCATTTGAATGTGATGAAGAAACAAAATGGATGAATTAAAATTGCAGTTGGTCATTGCGGGAGATGGCATTTATTATAAAGAAGGAGGCTAATTGGCCCTCACATTTTGGTTCTTTGCTGTACATCAATGTCACTCATGAGTGCAAGAAATCAATTATTAGGCTCTTCCATAGCAAATTGTTACATCTTTAAATATATAACTAATCTTGATAGATTAAGCAACATAGTATTAGTCTAGTCTGTTTTATATTATCAACTGGAGTGTTGTCAACATGAATCATCATCTTTTAGGGATCCCTAGCTAGTTCATAATTGTGTTTTGTATAATACAATGGAGCCTACAACGTACATATTAAGTGCGACAATGAATTTTAAGATGTCGTATGAGGTCCAAATTTTCAAACTTCAATTATATAGCCATTTAATTAGGAAATTGTTGGACGATAGTGTATATATATTATCTTTTTAATTATCCTAATGTTTTTGAAAGATTTCTTCGATACTGCAGATAACAATTACGCTAGCCTACTACTCATGCCCGCCAAAAAATACATAAATTTAACCTTTGAAAATCAATATAAACCTAAAGCATGAACAATTTTGAATCTTTTGACACAAGCCACATGCAGCACATCTTTTACCCTCCCCCTTTTGCTTGTATCTGATAATATAATAATTACTTCTACGTGTTATGGGTGAATATACCGAAATTCAAATAAGAAAATGATGAAAAAGTATGGGACCATATTGTTTTAAGCTTATAAAAGTTTCAAAGATATTTATTTCCAGCGCCCCTTAATAGGTTCGAAATTGTAATTGAATGCTCACACCAAGTTGGAAAGTGATATATCACGTCACAATTCAAAGCATCCCAAATTTTGGTGATTTAGCTCTATATTTAAGATAATCGATACAAATACGAGCCTATATTGATAGATACAATTCTAATTCCGAGGAATGACTTGATTCGAACAAGAAAGTGTTTGAGGGTTCAACTTCGCCAACTACAAAAGTATTACTAGTCAGTTCGTTTCGTTTCGTTGAGTTGAGTTGTATTCCGATTTTATCAAGGGGTTGATTGGCATGGCACTTAAATGACAATTTGAATGTGATTTTGGTGAAATTGTATTTGGAATGAAATTGAAATGGGGTATTTAAAGTGTATTTTAGGCCAAATCACTATTTATCGAGCCAAATGGAGCGATTTGAGTGCCGTGCCAATCAGCCCAAAATGATTGTTTCATATACTCTATGAGCTGGTTCGTTGGCATAACTCATGGAGTTCTGGTGTCTTGCTTGTATGGACGAAAGGAATGTAAGATTTGCACATCTTGTTACAGAAGCCTGGCATGACAGTATCTAATTATGACATTTGTTCTCAACCCACTAGACAGGGAACCTTAATTTGCATCGAAAGTCTTCATTCTTAAGCATACATTCTTTGCCCTAATCATTTAGAGTAATCCATAAGCTGGTGCAAAAAGGCTTTAAGGTTTTGGAATAATTATGCTTTTCCAAGCCTAGATTATAAGTTTATAACATTCAATTTCGAAAAATCATGCTAAATTTGTGAAGTGTATGGAACAACTTGGCATGTGGGTAGTTATTACTACTTCTTCAATGGACCTATATTGAAAGATATGTCAAAATGTCGAGTGACAATATCATATAGGGGCTGATTGGTATAGAATTTGAATGAGCATTTGGATGAATTTTAGTGAAATTGAGTTTGAAATGGAATTAAAATGGGGATATTTAAAGTGTATTTTATACTAACAAGTCAAATGAACCGATTACAATTATTTTCGAAAAAGCCCCATACTACCATGGATAGTTGGATTGCATATCATAATGGCTTTGGAGTTGGAATCTCAGTACTCTCAGACTAGCTAGTACAAGTGAGTCATACATGTAGTACTGACATTGTCGATTAGATTCATTAAATCGATTCGGATTCGTCCATATCCATATCAATTGGGACCCGAGTTTGATCCCATTAAAATCCAAATATCCAATCACTCATAATTAGAAATGGTTCTTCCGTGAAATCGTATAGTTTCAATCTAGATTTACTTTGAAACCAACATATAATATCAATGTAACATTTTAAATATATTTCAGAATTTTTGTTGTGCATCTTAACAATTAGTACTTGGTGCGCGCTAAAAGAATAATAGATACGCTCCATTGTGGATCTTGATATGGATTGATTAAGGTGAGGATCTAAACCCCTCAATCCGTTTTGGATTCATAAAATTAGTAGGTTTTGAGTCATTATTTAGTATGATCAATTGCAATTTGATTCAAATTATAGTGCTTGTATGGTAAGCAATCAAAATCGTCAAAATCTAGTTTAAAATATCTATTTTAATTTAATTTTTATAATTTTAATCGTGCTTATTAAAGAGTTTACTAATTTTTATTTATGATAATGTTCTAGATAGGTTCCAAATAAGTAGCAGGCTTAATACCAAAAGGCCCATGTTAATTGGGCCTTCATTCGAGTTAAACATGGGCCGCCCGTCCTCTTAAATCCATTCTATCCCAGAAGACCCCATTTCAACTAATGATCCATCGTCCATTATCATCAGATACAATCCAACAAGACATATACAGTCACAGTACTTGTAGCACTCCTCATATCGCATATCATAGTAGGGCTGTTCATTTTGGTAACGGTATACCGTACTGTACCGTACCGAAAATTAAAAATTAAAATTTTCGGTAATAATATTATAGTAAATTGAAGATCGAACCGAAAACATATTTCGGTTCGATAGTGTATTGAAATATTTCGGTATAGGTTGGGTCGGAAAAAACCGGAAAAGGTGATACATTCCAAATTTTCAACTTTCAGGTTTTATGATATCCATCAGAACCTGCTCTCAATTCATACTAATATGTAGGAAGTCATTAACAGTCTTTTCATTAGCAAGCATAAACAGTTTCAAAATCACAAATTGCTCCAAAATGTGAAATAAACAAACTAGGCCGTAGCAGCTGTACCACCATTCCTAAGTTCTGTAACTTCATCTTCTTTCTCTTCGTCTACATCATCAATCAATTGCTTACGTCTTTTTAAATTTAAATCAGTCGAACCCATTTAATTTCTGAAATTAAAAGTAAACAAAACTATTAATATTGAACTTAAAAGCATAAGAGATTATGAGTGAAAAAAAAACAAAACTCTTTCTTTTACAAGTTACAACAACAGCAATAATAAAAAACTTTAAACACACTAACATTATAACACAGTACACAGAGCACACACGCCATTACTCAATTTACTTGTTTTATATACTACTAGGCTACTACTGCTAATTAAGTACTAAGTTAGACACTTATGGGCCGGTTTGTATGGTCATCTCCCCACTCAAATCGAATATTTTATAAAAATAATTTAATTTTAATTAAAAAATACTACTCAAATTTTATCTCAATTAGTCCATTAGTATCTTGTTAACTGTATACTACTTAATTCCTAACATTTTAATTTTTTTGTAGTTTATAATTCCTAATTTAGTCCAATACTCCAATTATGAATACCTCTCAACAAACCAGGTATAGTAATGTACTGTAGAGACAAATAAGAGAAGTAGATTGTTGTAAAGATAGAATGCCTAAGGATCGACGAATGGAGAAAAGAGAGAAGATCGACGGTCAGACTTCGGAGAACTGAGAAAAGATGAAGATCGACGGCCGAAGTATATTGTGAGAGTGAATTTTGGGGATTTAGGAAGTCAGTGTTAGTATATATATTTAGGGTTATAATAAGATTTAAGGAAATTGCAAATTAACCCCCACTATCTTATCTAATTGCACAAATATTAGTAGTTTTTGAAACTTTCGGTTCTCGGTACATTACCGGAAAAAATCGGTATTGTACAGAAATATACCGAAAACTGAAATCGTAAAATATACCGTGTCGAAAACCAAACCCTTTTTTTCCGGTACGATTTTTCGATTCGGTTCCGGTTCGGTTTTTTCAATTTTTTCGATTTTTTGAACATCCCTATATTATAGGGAGGGTTGCATCACGGTAATCACTTGAAAAACGATCATCATGGAGTTGATTGGCATGCGACTTAAATGCCCCGATTTAAATACATGAATAGTGATCGGAATTGTAGTGGGATTGTTAAAATTGTGTTTGATATAGAATTGTAATTGGATAGGGTATTATAGGTTTGTTATATAGGTGGAGAAAAATGTTACTACTGTAGAGCCATTTCAATCTTCGACATTTAAATGACATAACAAATATAAAATCCCAAGTAGCATTCAAATGAGCATTTGGATGCTACTCTAATCAACCTCTATATTATGTGCACTTTATAATACAATAAAAACTATATTATATGCACATTATAATATTATATTATATTTTTAAAAAATATATATTATGTGTATATTATTATACATTTTTGCTATATAATACCGAGAACTGGACAAAAAAAAATAGTTAGTTGCTATTTGTCCATTCACTCCCAAATCGGTCGGCGGCTCAACTTTTCCCATATTATACTTTTGTTTAATTGGGTAATGAAATATTCTGCATATCATGATCAGGCATAAATAAATATTACTTATGTACTAACCAAACACTAATCCTCAATTAGTTTACTCTGACATTAAGTTTATTTGGTTATGCCTGATTCAATGCAAAAGCCACACGTGATGTTTTGTAATAGGACGCCGACGGATATTCTAGATAGAAGCACGGATATTTGTTGAGTTAATTACACTAATGTTAAGTGTCATTATTTGAAAAAATTATCACTTGTTAACCGTACTTTGGAAATTATTGTCACTATCTTTGATATGTTCATATGACACGAATGGCAAACGTGGCATGTGTTGCAATCTTTCAATTATTTTATTTTTAAGCAAGTCTTTCAATTATGTTTTATTGATATGCATAGTGTATATTCATCGCGATTTAATTAGTATAAACTTATGTGAGGAACGGTATATAATTGATAATAACGAACATTATAATGTTAATTTGCAATTAGACATATGATGTTATAATTTCTTGTAGTTAAGTGTCATGTAAAAACAATTGAAATGGATCGAATACCTGCAGCAAAATAAGGTAAACCATCATCACAAGGTTCTTGTTAAGAAGAGACTTCATGATCAATGTTTTTGTGTAGTTGAAACGTTGCCATTTGATTTCACTTTACGATTTGCAAAAAGACCTACACATACCAACATTTATCATCATGCATGTGACATGGTGCAACATCTTAAATTTCACAACTAACATCTCTTGCTTGAAGTTGTTAAACTTGAACAAACCGTGTCATATGGACTGTAGTCATCTTCGGAAGATTAGACAAATGTAACCATTATACCACAGAGTCTAATCTCTTGAGATTGTAAATTTTATTTGTGCATATAATTTTATTAATATATATGTAGGTTTTAAAATCTATCAAATTTTTTTATGAAAACTCCGATTAGAGCAATCAGTAGAGTTAAGAAATATATATCATATACTGTATTAATTATAGAATCTATTAAATGTTCGAGGTGAATAAGGGCGGTTATTGTATGAAAACATACCAATTATAAATAATTGAATTGATTTCGGAAAATATACCTAATATATTCATCCACACCATTAAAATATTGTTACAATGAAATTGATTTGATTGATTGCAAATTAGAACCCGTGGTCAATTAAAATATGGTAATTGTTAATTAAATCCTCTACGCAATTTAGTTATGTTTAAGTATGAAAAAAAAAGCGGGTGATATACGAAGCCTGTTGGAGAAGCATTCGATTATTTTCTCAATGGACACATGATCCCGTGATTATAATCGCTAGCTAAACGGTTATGATTTATGAATTTACCTATCGACAAGAACACTTTGGACCAATTAGACTTTATCCTATGCAGAGACATCATTATGAAATTTGTTGTAAGAATTATACATTAAATACGATGATATATAACTGTAATTGTGGTGTAGATGTATAAATATTAGGATGAAAGTAGTAATTAACAGTCTATGTTATTAAACATATTTATACTTATCAATAAAGGAAGAGAGAAAATTAAATGGAGAGATTCCATCTTCAAGTCCTTTTAAAAATCATTAGGACTGGTCGAAATCGATTTAGTTACCATAGGAAAAAAACAAAGGAAAATATGGCATACTCGAACACATGCCATACCATTGTTACAAGAATCAACTAGAACATTTTATGATTAAGTTAGTAAAAACAACATATTTTCCAGCAGGCGAAACTCTCTTCGGTCTTCTCTCTACTTTCTTGATCCATAACATACCCGCGAGGAGATTTAATAGCCTTTAGGTGGGGAAAACTCTTTTTGATGTCTACTTTCTTAATCTTTATATTGATGAATGGTAGGGGGTAGTGGATGCTCTCTAGGTTGGAAAACTCTTTTCGATCTTCTATGTACTTTCCTTATCTATATGATAGGCCGGGTCGCGAGGGTGTTTTTTTTGGGGGGGGGGGGGAGTCGTTCTTAGGCTGGGAATCCTACAACTTTCAAAGCATATGCATCATCATGATTCATATTTTTACATTTTCTACCGTTAGCATAAATGCATTAAATAATATAATATTGGATGAAGAAGGATTACCGAACGACACCACGACCGACGTTATTCACATCAATTTGACTATCTAATTTTTTCAAATACTTATTTTAATTCCCATATTATATATTAATAAAAGTAAAATATACTGTGGCATAGATGAAAGATCATCAATTCATGAATTACATACCCTTATCGTGTCTCTAACCTATCTTTCGACAAATATTTTACATGTGCTCCTCTTTTTCCCTCTGATAATTGAAATGAATTCATTTTACATAGGTGAAAACCCGGATTCTTGATTCATAAAAGAGAGACAATTCGTGCATTATCCCTGCTCGAACCACTCTTTCTACAAACATTTCACTTGTGATCCATATCTTTCCCCTCAAATAATTCGAGAACATATCGGCAACATAGCTTGTAGCACCATCACTATAACCACTGCCCATATTAGTGAAAGAAATCACTAAAGTCAATGACGATAACCGAGCCTTGTTAGATAATTTATATACATGTACACTTTTGCCTATTAAAAGTTAAACATGCCAAATCACCAAACTGAATCATTAAACTGATATTTTTTAGGCCCATAAACTATTAAAAAGCCTTGGATTGACTAGTAATTACTTCACTTTTCAAGTAATAGAGGAAATTTTTGCTCAATTGATTGATAATGACATGGTACCAAGAGGAAAAAACGTTTAGATTACAATTTGTTATTGTAGCAAACTGGAAATAATCCGGATTAATGCTCATTAATCAACACTGATCTCCAAAAAATCACTTTTTTGGACAATCCTACAGTACTTGTATAATCTTCCCAACTCCTATATTATTTTCCACCTACCTTGAACTCTCACAAAACCAATCCCCATTTCCCATGGGGTGGCTTCATTCTTTCTTCTTCCCTCTCAAGAAGTTCTGGGGCAAGCTCCGAACGGTCAAGAAAACGCGTAATTTCCTGTTTCTTAGCTTGATCATCAGTTTAACATTGTTTTCGTTATGTCTGACTACGTGTTTTTTTCTACAGGGCGGGGGATATACGTGTTGTATGAAGATGTGCAGTCATGTTCTTGTGAAGATGTGCACGCGTTGTGGACGTTGTTGGTGAATGCAGATATGAATTATTCGTACATAAGTACTGAGGGCATTCTGCACGGAACTGATGCAGAACGAGTGATTTCAGACCTGCAGTAATGGACTAAGACTTGTAACGGTAGGCATTGGGATCAATGGGAGGTTATGTTCCTTTGTCTTGGTTGATTTGGTTATCCAGAATGTACAAATTTGAAATGTGCAAGATATATTGATGGCTGAGGTTGTGTCTGGATAAATGATTGCACAGGAGAAACATTTGATTGATGATATCATGAGAAAGGCTCTGTACTTGATTTCAGATTTATATGCATATATAATTGAGCAATGAGATTTTAATTTTGTTTGCTGTCAGTGATTTGCAAGTAGCTAAGCTAATGGACAGATTAGTTTCTGTTCTGGTGAAAAAGACCAGCTGTTGATTGTTTAGGCAGATATCAAAACTGCAATGTGTGAATGGGATTTATTTGTTAAAAATGTATTCCAATAACCCCCTCCAATCATCCCGCACTCGGTCTCCGTTTTCAACCTCTTTGTGAAGGTGATTTGAGTAGATTAGGTATATAGTATGTGTAACAATCAGACAACTTAATGATAAATACCCGACATTCTAGCCCAAAACGCATGATCAGTCATGGGGCTACTCGTTCGATGATATAGGCTGACGCCAATATAACAACACAAATTACTCTTCACACATTTTCTCGTCACTAATCTAACCGAATAACTTCCGAGTTAATCACTCATCATATATTTCTCAACCCATTATGCCTTTACAAAGCTTTGGGTCAACGGTTTTTGTTCGTGGACATAAATCCATATCATTTAAAAGTTCAAACTTAAAAAGTTGTCTAGTGACTTTTTAAAACTTTATCTACAAGTTTATTGTAGCTAAAGAAATATAAATAATGGTGTAATTTTTAAAATAAATAAAAATAACAAAATTAAAACAATAGAGAAACAAATAAAAGAAATAAAACAATAACAAAGGACGAGATGTGGGTGAAGCACATATGGCATGCAATACGAGAACGTTTCACAGTGAGCTGACCTATGTTGGAGCACAATCCTATGCAAATAATAAGAAAAATGTATATTACATTGTATTTTTAATATTGACACCACATCTTACTAATAAAAGGTTCAATTTCATTGTCATTAGATTGATCCGGATGACATCATACATACGTGACTATGATATACTTTAAATTAAAGCAATAATTGAAGTAGTTAAAATCAACATAATACAAAATATATGATGGTCAAGGTCTAAAATACAAAGGGAAACTAAAAAAGGATTTAATTACCATGAAGCTAGGATTGAAAGGGGAAATTTTGTGTTTGCAATATTTTATACTAAGTATTTGAAAAAGAGATGTGCAATATGAATTAATACAAAATTATAATTTAGAAAATTATCTTTTAATATAATATTGTAACTCAAAATTCATTTGTTAATATAGTATTCCAACTCCGAGCCATATTAACTGAAAATAACCAGGTTCTTTCGTAACCGGCTTCTTCAGCACCCCCATAATTTTGAGTTGGGCTGTCTTACAATATGGGCTGATTCCAGGTATCTAACGGGTTAATACTAGTGTTTTGAATTCTCAATCGTCGGTACGGAGTAAGCATACATTGCAAGCAAAATAGGGCCGGCCCAATTAAGAACATCCTCACGGTCCAAATATATGAAAGCCTTGTGCTTATAAAGTGTCATCTCTTCCATTGATCTAGGGTTTTAAACGCCACTTTGCAGAACTGTCAATCCACTTCCGTTTTGAGCCGTCACAATGGTAAATTGCTTATTATCTACAGTTTTCTCGTAGCTCTCTTAGATTGAATCGATTGATTTCTCTGTTTTGAGCTGATTATTGAGGCCGTGGCATGAAATCGCTCAACTCCTCCGGTTGGTGTGATTTTTTTGGATCTTAGAGGGATATATAAGCTGTTTCTGTATGTTTTTATTTATCATATGATACATCTATTTCTTTTTGCAATATTGTTTTGAATTTTCAATCCAGTACTTATTTTCCTTTGAGATGCATCTTGTTGATTAAAGCTCTAATTACTATGTATGAATTTAATCGAGTAGAATTGCTCTGAAGCTTATTGTTTGATTATGTAGTTGAGTATAATGTTTGGTTCATTTCCATTGTATTTCTGTATTTGTTACTGATTACGATTATAGCTTTTGGTTTGTACTAGTGATGTGTTATGCAGTGTATTGTGTTTGTGTTTCGGTACTTGCTTAGTGTTGACTAATGTAGTTGTAATTCTCTACTTGGTTCGTCAGCTCACTTATTATGCGATTAAATACTGTATTTCGTTCAATCTTAGTATGATTTAGATTGTATTTGACCTCACACTCTGTTGTTTTTGCAGTCGTTGGTTGCAAACGAAGAGTTTCAGCACATTTTACGTATCCAGAACACCAATGTCGACGGGAAGCAGAAGATTATGTTTGCACTGACCTCAATCAAGGGAATTGGGCGTCGGTTCGCGAACATTGTGTGCAAGAAGGCAGATGTGGACATGAACAAAAGGTGAACTGTTTTTTGTTCTTCGGTTTTGGTGAAGTGTATGCTAGTTAATTTGGTAACGATTGAATTGGAAAAGATTATTATTTGGATGTGTTACTAGCATTTCTAGCTTGCTCTTAATGAATCTATCAGTTTTTGCTGATTATTTGGAGTGTTGTTACTAGCATTTCTAGCTAGCTATTAGTGATTCTATAAGTTATTGCTAATTTTCTGTACCTGATTGTTTAAAAATGATATTTTGGATCCGCCACTCTCAATTAGTTATTGCTAATTATTCGTGTGTCTGATTGTTCAAGATGGTATTTTGGTATGTAAATAGCACTTGTAGCTTTTTCTTGATGAAAGTATCAGTAATTGCTGATTCCTTGTGTATCTGATTGTCTTGAGATGGTCCAACCTTAATTAGGGAATGCTTGATTCGGCCTGTGTTTTATAGTCATATGAAAGTTGTATTATTTTATAATCATTTATTGTTTAATATTATGGTCAAACCTTGGTTAGGGAATGTTTGATTCTGCTGGTTATTAATATTGACTCTATGAAGCTGGTCCAGTGTGTTTATACTCTAAATCACACCTTATTTTCAATGCGGTAGTAGTATTTTAGTTGGAGCATGTTTTACCTGGTTGGTGTTTTAGTCTTTTGTGATTTGTGTGCTGTTATTATGATTGACCTTCTTGATGAGCTCTTTTATGAAACTGCTCCAGTGTAGTTGGTGTGCTTGTCTTGTTATTAAGAAACCTTGACTGTACTTTTATTTTCATTGAGTCAGTAGTTAGTTGTATTTCTTACTTACTGCTGTGTTCTTGCTGATTGATTAGATACATATATCTAAAATGTGTATTGTTATATGGATTCTGTCTGATTTGTATTAATGTGTTTCAGAGCTGGGGAGCTCTCCAATGCTGAGATCGATAGTCTGATGACTATTGTTGCCAACCCACGACAATTCAAGATTCCCGACTGGTTTTTGAACAGAAAGAAGGATTACAAGGATGGAAAGTTCTCACAGGTCACATCCAATGCTCTAGATATGAAGCTTAGGGATGACCTCGAGAGACTAAAGAAAATCAGGTTTGTATTCCATTCTTTCTGGTTTATTATTTACATGAGCTAGTTTCTCTATTATTCATGTGTTTTTTGGTTTTATCAAGGAACCATCGCGGGTTGAGGCATTACTGGGGCCTCAGAGTCCGTGGACAACACACCAAGACCACAGGGCGCCGAGGAAAAACTGTGGGTGTCTCGAAGAAGCGTTAAGGATCTGCTCCCCAAATTAAACTGTTTTATTCTGGTTTTAGGATCATGTCTCAGAATTATGTGGGTTTAAGGATTTTATTTTGGTCACTAATTGCTTCAATTTCGTTGTGCTACATTTGACTTGCTTGCTATTGTTTCTTTCGGATTTTTTTCCTACCTAGAATTCATACAGTTATGTGTCTGTCTATGTGCTCAACTTATGAAGTCTCATGAAGATTTTGGTCATATTTTAATATTTTATTGAGTTCTCATTTTAATAGAGTACCCTGAACTCTATGTGGAAGTGATACGTTGATGAAAAGCCATAAGCCCCATTATCCAGGCCTGTTCAAAATTGTGTTTTATGAAGTTCTCATTTTAATGGAGTACCCTGAACTTACTTTATGTAGAAGTGAAACGTTGATGAAAAGCCATAAGCACCATTATCCAGCCCGGTTCAAAACTGTTCATTCTGTTTGGTCGATCATTTTGTTGCCTTCATAGATATATTGCTTATTGTAGGTATCCTAGTGCGTCAAATACTTGTTGTACCAAATGGTGTCATAACGTTGAAAATTTGCGGAAAATATTATTTTAGGTATATTAGTATGGGACAATGAATTGGGAGATTGATCAATTTAGGTACACTAATACAACCATCCATTAAATTGGGGGATTCTGATCGGATTGTTGACGTGGTCGTGAAAATTGTGATTTTTCCTCTAAATTTGTATTTGACATTTAATTTTGTATTTAAATTTAAATGTAGGATACGCTGTCCATGTTAAATCTTGATATGTAAATTGTTTATTATAATTATAAAATGATTTTAAAAATTATGAAAATTATTTTAAAATATTTTAGAAACTACAAAAATTCATTTAACATTTTTGTACAAGCGCTAGAAAAAATTAAATTAAAATTGCATTAGCTAATTAATGAGTACAAATTGTTTAATAAAATTTAAAACTATTTTTAAAAATATAAAAATATATTTTACATATTATTAAATATAAAATAAATTAATTAATTAAAAAATTAAAAACGTAATTTGCTACAGTAAACCTTCATTTGGGCTTTTAAATTTTGTAATCGATTCGTCTTTTTTTATTGTAGTAAATTGTGTTTTTTAAATTTATTTATTTTATATGTAACAAAATGTAAAATGTAAAATCTTTTGTAAATATTTTTGAGAATATGTTACATTGTTTTTTAACCATATTAAACATTTTACACCCAAAAATTACAAGGGAGTGACATGTGTCCCTTAATTCAATTTGAATTTAAAAAATTTGAGTCAAATACGAGTCAATTGCCAGAATATGAGAGCTTTGTAGCCAATGCGATTTAATTTAATTTATTTTTTGTAAAAAAAGTAGAATGAGTTTTTATAATTTTTAAAATATTTTTTGTAATTTTTATTTTATAATTATAATACACAATTTATAGTGAGAATTAACGTGTCTGCGACACGTGTCTCGTATTTGAATTTTTAAATACAAAAATACGAGTTAAATTGGTCAAATACGAATTTGGAGGGAAAATTACAATTACGGCAGCCACGTCATAAATTCGATCGGAAAATCGATCGGAGTTTCTCAGTTGAACGGGTGGTTGCAGTATTGTACCTAAATTGGTCAATCTCACTTTAGTGAATCTAAAATGACAGTCTCACTCTAGTGTACCTAAAATAAAATTTTCCCTTACAACAATTATTATATATAAGGATAACTCTTTAAAACAATTATATATAAGATGCCCTAATTTATTCCAATCACATCATGACTTTACATGAATGTCCCTATTACTTTCTCTCTTGCACAAATGAACCATACTCTAAGAAAGTTTTACAAAAAGGCCATTCTATTTTTTTAGTCCTAATTTCTCCCAATTATAACATGATTTTCTATTAATACTCATAATTTCTTTTCCTCCAAGTCTACCATACTTCTGTATATACAAAATTCATTTATTCTTCATTGTTTTCAGATTTTTCTCTTCTTCTCTTGCAATTTTTTTTCGCTCTATCAGATTATTTCACTTGTGTTTCTTGTATTTGTAATTGTTTCTAAAAAGGTCTTATATATAATCTCACTACATAAATTGACATCTTTATGTACTTTTCTATAAAAAGTATTAGCTTCATCATCATTTGTACTAGTTTCAGCATCATTTAATTTCGAAACTCTTACAACTAGTTTCAGAACAACAAAAATTTAATTTTATGTTCACAAAAACTACTTTTAAAAACACAAAAACTAGTTTCATATATGCAAAAGCTAATTTCAAAACCAAAAATTCTAATTTCATGGATACAAAAGCTAGTTTCAACTACACTAAAGTTATTATGTGTTTTTATGCGTTGTTCCATTTGACTTACGTATTGTCATTTATGTGTTGTGGGAAATGTTGTAGAAAAAGTACTACATCCCCAATTTTTTACTTCCCCAGTTGTAGGATACTTTTGAGATCGTAGGGTCGAACCAGTACAGAAAGATGATTAGTGTTGGAAAGAAGCTCTGGAGAACTTAGAAGAAGAAGTCAAAAGGATTGGGGATGATGCCCTCCCCTTGTGGACAAAGTACTGGCACGACCCAGTTGTAGTTGACACAGCTTGGAAACATCAGCAAATCGATTCTCTCAATCGACTGGTGGTGTTGGCACATCCATACACCTACTAGGGACCCGTACAACTATCACAGATTACACTATGAAAGTTAGTGATTAATGGTACTTACTAATTTCTTATTTTCAATTCTCTATTCATCTTTGGTGTTATTCTATTCGATTCTGAATCTACCAATTAACTTACTACTTTGTTTCTTGTATAATTGGTCCAAGGCATGCGTACGATTACTTCAAGAAGGCCAAACAGAGGAAGGATGGTGTTTGGATAGACATCAAAGCTGAGACTATTGCAGTATGTTTCAATAATTCTTTATTTAAGGTCCACATTACTACTTCTGTGTATTTTTAGATATTGTATCTTATTTACTCTATGCAATTTCGTTTCACAGGCTGAGGTAGATAAGAGGATCGATGGTCGGGACCTCTCAGTTGAAGAACAAAATAAAATCTTCTTCGAGGTCAACCCATTGGATGACAGGGGTCGAGTCTATGGAGTTGGTAGTCTAGCTACTTCGCTGGAACCTGGTAGCTACTCAGTCTCACGGGGAGGATCACGCTCTATTCTTTACACACAGAGCCAAGTCGATCGAATGATGACTCTCATGCAGAGGCTGATTCAAGAGTTGCTTAAGAACCAGGCTCGTCTACAGACTCAAATGGAGTCTTTTAAAAGACGATTTCCATTTGAATCACCTCCATCGTCTCCTGATCACAGTACTTATGTTTCATTTTGTCCACGAATGATTATGTACTTGTGTTTTATTTTGTTTACGAATTCTTAGTTACCGCTTTAGTTCGTATGGATGTTTACAATTACATTTGGATACTATTTATTCGACGAATCATTTTTATATTGACGATTCACTTTTAATTGAATACGTTATTATACATTATTATTGTGTGAAAATGCGAGACGAAAACAAGAAACTTTTAATATGCGAAAAAAAGAAAAAAAAAATTTCCCAAGTCTCAGCGACGGAAGAATTCGTCGCTATTAGGATTAGCGACGGATTCTTCTGCCAACGATGCATTCGTCCTTAGAGATGGATAGGGACGCTCCCTAATTCTTTTTCGCTAGAAATGGACGGACCGGCCAGACGACCGGTCCGTCCCTATCGCTGGCCGGCCAAGCGACGGTCTAGCCAGCGAAAACGAACTTATTTGTATTTATCAAGTTTACAATGAAGATCTATTGAAATTGGCCCTTTTGCGAAAATTAAGGTGTTTCTTGTTGTAGGTTAGCAACAATTAGCAAGTACCAAACAAAAAGTAAACCTACGGTGTGTTTGTTAGCAGCTCGCAAGTTGCTATCTAATCTATTTTCACTCTGAGACAAGTTAGGCATCTGTTACCAACACAACTAATTATTTTGTCTTTTCCATATTTTCCAATTCATTCACATGCAATTTTTTACCACTAGGTTTAAAACTATATTCTACAGTATACAGAATCTTCATTATTGAGAGCTGCTGAAAATACAGTTTCACTGAATCAGCAAAACAGGATGATGGGCTCTAAACAAATCAAGATTCCCCTCTTATTTTTGTACTCTTCTTGCATTTCTGTACTCATTTACACTAATTTATGGTCCAAGATTCTTCTTCTTCTTCTACTTCCAATCAAGCTTTAATGAGACAATTTCTTTATTTTCCATTGAGGATAATATTGAAAATTTACAGATCCAATTCGTCTGTTGCGGAAGTATATGCCAAAAAGCTATAAAAACATAGGCCTGTTTGTTATGCCGCTGAAACGGCCATCTCTCCATTCAAATTGAACATTTTGTACATAAAAAATTCAGGGGCTTATTGCCATAGCATTTAAATCGTTCTATTTGGCTCGATAAATAGTGATTTGGCCTAAAATACACTTCAAATACCCACATTTCAATTTCATTCCAAACACAATTTCACCTAAATCCATTCAAACGCCCATTCAAATTCTACACCAATCAGTATCTCAATTTTAATTGAAAAAGTACACTCAAAGTCTATACCAATCAGTCTCATAGTTACAACCTCATGTATTATTGAAATGAAAGTTATTCTTTACACGATAAATAACTAGAAATAACTAATTGTACTTACCAACAAATTACACATTTAACCAAATTTTCCTACTTTATTATATAGTATTATAATTGTTCATGTAAAGTTAAAATTTAAAACTACACGTCATATTTCATTTAATGTATAATTTTGTTCCAGATGTATATAGGGATAATGGTTTGTATTTCAGGTTTGGTAGTGTATCAACAACCTCTTCACCTCATTAAATGAAACTTCTTTCCTCTTGGACACTAACATTAAATGTAACCAGTTCAAAATTTTGTATCTTCTCTTTTCACTTCCAATTCAAACTCAACGGATACTGGAATATACTTGCCAGTTTGAACCATTGAGAAATTTATTATTAATCATTTCACTGGTTATATATACTTATATATTTATTTAAATCACACCATTAGTAGAAACATTGATTCTTCACCGGTATAAATCCACTCATTCCGAATAATACATGACGTATGTTGCCCGACATAGATAACATATCTATATCATTGATATGATCGTATGTATTTATATACAGTCATATATAAGTCGTTTTGATCCGGGGCTCCCTTAAAAATAGGGAAGATATCAATTATACACCCTTTTTCATAATTTACATGTTAGTAATGTGGGATTTTGATGTCATTTCTTGTTTGGAAATGGCCAAAACACAAAACCAACTGGCCAATTGTTTATCTAGGTACAACGATTATTAAAACAAACATAGGCCAGGCCAGTTAGAGACAGATTATTACAAACCAGCCGTTTTGTCTTGACCGATTTGAAGAAGTTAAAAAAGAGTTTTGCGTTTGCGCCCACTGATTTTGTGAATATTCAATCAAAGTACAACAAAGAAGACAAGTTAAAAGTACTATTTAATCTTTTATCTCTTACTTATAAACAAATATGTTCTTGTCAATAATAATAGACATGTCCACATAGTCCTTTGATCCCGTTAACAAGTTTCCTCCCTTTCAAATCTCAATATACATGCATGTGCATTAGATTAAACAAGTGAGTTTGAATCCAATATCACAAATAAATTAATATTCTCTCTATTCTTAATTCAAATTTTCACAAAATCGAATAAATTTCAACATAATATTATAAATTAATGTGAATGTATTAAAAGTAACAGTGAAAAAAATGTGGAGAAAGCTCTCATGAACCAATTAAAAATATTATAATGAACTTTGAGGTTCAAATATTTTCAAATATAAAAATGTGAATTTGAATTAGGAACATTCAAAAAAAGAATACGAAAGCTTGAATTACGGACGAATGGTGTATAAGTTTAACTTAGATTGTTGAATAGACACGAGTAAATTGAGTCTATGCTCGATCTTTCATAGTATTTCTTACAACTCTTTGTTTGTTCTTGATTCGGTTTGTGTTCTAAACTCACTTCGAATTAGTAACAAAATGAGTCTCAACCACAATAATGAAAGTTTAACCTTGGCTTAATTGAGCTTGTTAAACTATACTAACATTTTTTGAGACACAAATAAACTTTTGATGAAGTTCAAGCTCTACTCAAGATCACTATAAAAAACTTGGGGTTCTAGCGACGACGTTATCTGTCGCTAGAACCCAACAATTTATCACTAGACCGTCTAGCAACGGATAACAACGCCCATTTAAAAAACGGGCTTTGTTAAAAACCTAACGATGGATAAATTTGTCGTTAGGTATAGCGACGGATAACTATTTATCCGTCGCTAGATATAGGCACGGATAAATTTATCCGTTCCAAAAATCGAACGACGGATAACATTTATCCGTGATAAAATGTCCAGATTTTTAATTTTTTTTAATTTCATGAATACCTAATTTGACCCTATTTAACCTGATTGTCGCCCAATATAATTGTAATGAAGAAAAGAACGTTGGATTGCACCAAAATTTCATAAATTAATTAGAAATTGGATATAGTAAAAATATTCGTACACAAGTAATTAAGCATCAAAATATTATCAAGTTGAACTCATAGAAACTGTAGTATTCAGATAATAAAAGCTAGAACTAAGAAGAAGAAGGAGCATCATCAGAATTACGTCATTGGGTCATGAGGGACATCATCCGCCTCATCTCTGCGATCTCTCGATCGACACGGGCCTGGTGAGATTAAATTGTACTCTTCAGAGTATCAATCTCATTCTGGAGAGGAGTCACAATGTTATCGACATCGATATATGTGTAATGACGATCGGTAGATCGTGATGCAGATGACTGGCCAATGGAATAGCTGGCCGCAACATCTACTTCTCGACTACCCACACCATAAACTCGATTCCTCTCGTTTGGTGGGTTAACCTCTAAGAATATTTTGTCCTGCTCTTCAATAGTCAACTCCTGATCGGTCTCCATCCTCTCTGTGATCCTCCTCTCCACTTCAGTCCGCAATATTAATCAAGTGCATATATAAGTTCAACTTATCAAATTCTTAGAATTAATCAAGTAAATAAAAGAAACTCAGAAACTGTAAATTAAGAAAGGTTTGTACCACAATCTGCTCTGTTCTCTCGTCCACCCAAATGCCATTCTTCGACTTCCCCTTTCTCAACCGTTGAAGGAGTGTAACTAACTGGTTAGTCAGTTGCTGAACAATATTCAAAATGCATAATGATTAATAAATCGAGTGTGACTAATGTAAATGCAAATAATAATTTGAAATAGATGTTTAAATATGGAAAAAAAATCATGTAATTAGTCATAAGGAAACTTACCGACATCACAACATCACGCGTCTATTAGTCGTGACCCATAATGGTGTATGTCAATCCCCTTACCATCACGCGGCTCGCTAAGCCTGTTATGCTGGTTCTTGTAAGCCTAATCTTATACGTGGACATTATCCCAATACGTGGTCCAACAGGCTCACTCTTCAGCAATGCTAAACTAACATAACTAATACGGGCACGGCTACAAATAGTACCGTAACATTGTACTAACAATAGTACATTTATTCTAACCATTGAATCAAATCTTGATTCAATCTCATCCGTTGATTAATTATTATTATTATGGTGGGGGTGTCGCACTGTCGCATAATAACGTCGCACTACGTCGCAATATAATAAAATATTTCATAAGGCTAAATTACTTTACATCCTTTATATCTTAAATTTAACAAGATATACCCAACCACAATATCAAACAATTTCTACATTTATCAAAAATTCATAAATTACACATTCCATCACAAAGATAAAAAAATTCCGAACCGGAGCTCCGATGAACTTTCCGGCGAAGTTTAAAGTGAATTTTCATGATTTTTTCTTTTTTTTCAACGAGCTCCAGCCAAATCTCTCCGGAGCTCCGAAAAGCTGCCCATGACGGCCAACTTGGCTGCCATGGCGAGCTCTTCCATGGCAGCCACCATGGAAGAAATTGAGTTCTTCCATGGCTGGCCGCCAACTTTCAGCCTCCAATGGCTGCTAGCCATGGAGGTCAAAAAGAAAAAGAAAAAAAAAGTTTTATGTTTTCGGTGATCGGAGTTTAATTTCCGATGATGGAGATCCGGATACTATGACAGTGTTGGTGGTGGTTGGAAGTTTAAAGAAGAAGAAGATGATATTAAAATGAAAACTTTATATTTAAGAGGTGAGTTTACAATTTTAATGTAATTTATATTTCTGAAATTATTTAAATCATTAAAGTTTTATATATATATATATATATA
>JAYMSP010001358.1:0-33007 GCA_036897095.1 Plantago elongata
TCACCTACATATATAAAATACTATACCGCTGCAGTTCATTTTTCTCTATTTTAATTGATTAGTCTTGTATAGATAGCGCGGTTACGTCTTATCACAAGTAAAGTGCATTTAAGGATTGATTTTTGTCAACTCTTAGTAATTTAATAAGAGATTAAACAAAGAATTGATTAAGAATTCTTATGAGTTTTTTATGTTATATAAGCATAGTACACCCCCTTCATTCAAATAGGGGAGCATTACGAGTAAGTAAATAGAGGTAATGATTGCCAACGATGAGTTTTCTATATTTAAATATTTCATTTTTCTGAATCCTCCTAAAAACCATAAATCGAAGAAACCTTCTTTATTTCCTTTTATTATTATGGCAAGGTGCGCTGTAGACTCAAGAAAATATTTAGGTACTTTAAAGTGTAAATAAAAAATCTTCAAGTTTTTCTATCATTTATCATTTTGTAGTAGAAGTATAATAGAATATACCATATTCTAATTCTAAAGGTATAGGTAACTTAGGTATAAGACATGAAGAAATAGATAGAAAATATTCTAGTATATCTCAAAAAACCTCTACTCTATTAAAAATATATTTCATAGTTGCTTTTGATTAAATAAATTACATAATATGTACTCACACAGTTACTTCTTCGTCTAGAATTATTTAGTATAAAAGAAAGAAGTTTCTAATGATAAGAATGATACAGGAGCCTCCTTTTTACGTGTTTGCTTGTGATATAATATGGGTGTCCGTCCTATACCTGTAAGAACTAAGACTTATACTAGTCATCTCGTTCACTATGCTGTATATACATGAAATCCTTATTAAGAAATACTAGATTCTTCTAAAAATGTAAGTTTCTATCTATATTAAATGAAATAACTAAAAGGAGTCTTCTATATACGTATCTAGTATGTACTCATTTCTTGCATGATACCCTTAAATATCTTAAATATAAGGAAAAGGAATATGTCTTTGTTTACTTGTTTTTTTAGTAAGGGATAAATCTTTCTAATTTTCTAATTATAGAATTGATCCAGGATTTCGTAGATTATTTCTTAGGGTGGCGCATGTACTCGCATTTCTACTAATAGAAAGGATATCACGAAAGAGGGATTGTGGTAAAAAATTATAGAATGCTTCGGCTAAAGAAAGGTTTTATCCATTATCTATCTTACCAATGAATTATTCTCTATGTTAGACAATAACAAAATATGTGACTACATAGGCATTATAGGTAGGCAAATAGAATACTCTCGCACGGATCATAGTACGTTTGTAAGTTAAAATTCCATCTAAGTGAAATGATGCTAGGCAGTTATTAGTATTTATTTTATATGCCTCTACTACTCAATGAGTTATTGTAGAAGACCTTGCATAAATTGTATTCTCTTTGTTAGTGATTTTATACTTCATCAGATACTACAACAAAGTTTTCATGGGCTAAACTCTTACCAAGGAAATACATGCCTGCAGATACAAAATTTAGTTAGGATATTGTGTTAACCAAGCAAGCATATATTATTCATAGAAATTTAGAAGTTCTATCTATCCTTGTACTTTAAATATAGGTGTTTATATTTATATAAGAGAGCTCCCGAGTAAAACTTAGTAATATATATATATATATAAAAGACTTGTGTTACTAAAGACAATGTAAAAAAATAATCTAACATCCGTTCTATATCTTAACTACTTTTTATAGCTTACTATTTACTTTTGTTGAGGAAGGGGCTGCTAAAGCATACCACCTATATATTTACTTCCTTTAGGGAATAAGGAAAACTCTATACTGTACTTATTATAAAAAGAGAAGAGTATTCACTAGTATAATTATAGGCTATAAATAAGCTGCGTGAAGTGTCTCTTTCTCCATCTCTTTATACAATAGTGTTATAGTACTACTGCACATTTATATTAATACATAAGTTTTATTATAAAGTATAATCTAAGAAAGTGTACAATATATAATGTTAAATAAAGTAGGGAGATTTATATGTAACAACAAACAAAGGTAATGTACTTAGCATATGAGAGAGATTACTCTATCCTTTTTATCTAAGAAAATATAAAATATAGATAAGGAAAGCTCTCTTCTATAAAGTAAGATCTTATAGCATAAAGTACCCTAGAAAATATGTTCCTAAGGGTTTTTTAGCCTCTTAATTAATTTAATAAGTGCCACTTATAGGATATAATAAATAAGTGTTTATATTATACTCTTTTTTAGCCAATAATTTTATAGAGCTATAATAAACAAGACTCGTGTAATAAAGGCACTATAAAATACTATATATATATATAATAAGAGGGGATCACTATACTCCTTAGTTACCCTATACAGTGTTATGTAAGAGGATACTACTTCTTTTTCTTTAAGATAACATGTATTCCGTTTTACTTAATTATATCGGAGCAAAATATACTCTATAAAGAGAGCATGCTCTAAGTACTAATATTATTGTGTTTAGTAAAGAAACCTTAACTAGTAAAAGGCTATATACTAGTATTTTTCTTCTTAAGCAACTATAGTTATGCTTTATTAGTATAGTAATATTTAATAATTACCCATTATTAGTTACTCTAGAAGTTATTTAAGATACTACACCTTTTATAGAGTTAGTTAAGGGATCGGATTTACTTTTATTTGAGTTTACTACTCTAGAGTTCTTACATATTTATCTTTAAGAAATTAAGTACCTTATTATATATTTTTTTACTTGATGATAATGAAGTTATTCTAATAATACCTTGTAGAGAGTAAAAAGATGCCCTCCTACTCTATTACTAAGGTAGAGCGTAATATATTTTATATATTATAGAAGGGATTTATATTTATTGTATATAAGAAGGCGCTCTCCCTCTATTAGTTCTTAACTATAATATTAACTATGCTATTTTCCCTATACTTTTCTATTTCTTAAATTATTAAGGAGCAATTATTTATGTAATCTTATACCTTCCTTTATAATAGAGAAAATAAGACAGGAGTATATCAGTCTTCCCTTTTACCTTTACTAGTGTACATATGTTTTACTTTATTAGGAGAGAGTTACCTTGTCTTACTTACTAGTATCCTGAGAGGTGTACTTTTATTCATGTAATAATTACTTAGAGACATAAGACACGTGCTCTTCCTTTGTAAATATATCTTAAGCTTAATACTTGTATATTTATTAAGGAAGAATAAGAATAGTACCTTACCTCTATTACCATAAAGGGCACCATTACTATAATTAATACTAATATAATAGAAGGAGGAATACATCTTGCTCTTATATAATTTGTGAAGCACTGAAAGAGATACTTATTGAGTTACTTAGTAATATAAGGTATACACTTTATTAAATATTAGCGTACTAAAGCATACTCCTATCTAAGTCCTTTATAAAACTATACAATACCCACCTTGCTCTCTTTGCCCTATATTTAGGCGAGTAAACTCGTATCGTATAAGTGGCAGTATTATAAAAGGGGTGAAGGCGCAGCCCCTTATTAGGTAAACTACTAGGTATAAAGTTATATTAAGATAACTCTTAAGACATAATTGTTTAGATCTATATTTTCTAGAAGAAATAAAGTCCTTATTATAGAGCTATTATTTACCTTTAGTTAGAGGGGGAGGGGATAAGGTATTACTCTAACGCTTTGTATGCTTAAGAAGACGCATAGTACAGGGTACTTCTCAAATTAAAGTCTAGTATTTATTAATAAAGGAGCTATACTCCCTTTTTTATAAAAATATGTAAACTTAATAAATCTTTACTAAGATATATCAGTAAAAAGAATCTCTTATCTAAGTAAAATACTATAACTCTCTTATTAAAATACTAGCATAATATGCAGTAAAGTAAATAGGGTAGGCTTTTCTCTCCTAAATACCCTATAATATTAGGGTAATACATAGTTTATTCTATGCTCTTAAATATATAATTATAAATCCCTTAGTATGCACACAGGCAATCTCTACTATAACTAGGAGAAAGTACTAATAAAATAAAAAGACTATAAATACTTAAGTCCCTTCCTTTATGATAAGGGAAAGATTGCTCAAGTGTACTTAAAATTATTTGGATGATTATAAAAACTATAGGTACTCTATAATAAACTCTTTACCTTATATAATTAGTATAAAATACATGCTTAAAGGAAGCGACTTTTGCTCTAGTGTTTTCATATTATTCTAGGGCAGGGAAGATTCTTGATACTTTATACATCGCAAATCTTAGATTACTTAATTAAGGGAAACCTATATGAAAAGTTATAGCTACTAATAAATAAACGCTGCATTCTATATAGTTTACTTATTTTATCCTAGTGTTATTGCGTAAGGAAAGCGTACTCTATTATCTTTTTTGGGGCGAGAGATTTGATTAAGGTTACATGTTTAGGAGTTATAACTTACAAAACAACTCACTTATAAGGTACCGGTTATTTCTCTACTACTAGTTACATAAGCAAGTCATGAGTATAAAACTCTAGCAGTCTTTTAATAAATTATTCTATAGGTACGGAAAAGTACTTGAGTCTCTGTATTTTTATAAATAACTCTTAGTGAAAGATAGCGCTCTCGTAACATTTTTTTATCTCTTTAGTATTTTATAACAAGAGCTACTTAATTCTTTTGGGAGTACGTCACATTACAAGCATAAGATGAGTTAACTAGTAAGGAATTACTATTCTTTATCTTCATTTATTACATAGCTAAGTACTTTTTTTAGTATACCCCTAAAAAAGGTTTTTTAAGAAGCTATGGTATAACTCTAAGTAGCGCAATCTTCTCTACTAATAACTATTAATAAATATTATCATCAGTGTCTCAGTCTATATGTAACTAAGGTAGTAAACTCTCTATTTATTGTAGGATAATAGCTCTTTCTTTAAAATGGTGACGCTTATAAAGTATTTTCTAGCACTCTTTTTAAGCTATACTATAGATTTAATCTAAAAGTAAAGTGTTTAAGTTACCTACATATCTTGTAAGTAAAATAGATAAGTGCACTCTACTAAAATATAAATTTATGCTACATGTCTCTATAAGCCCTACCTTTTCCTCTTGTAATAATGAAATAGAGGCGTTGTCTTTTTACTATAATATCTTGTCGGAGCTTGTGTAGAGTACTAATCCCTCAAGTATAATATTATCTTAGGCATAAGCTTTCATAACTAGTAATAGAAAATTTAGAACACGAAAAATTCTAGTATTAAAGTACAAAGATTAATCTATAATTACTTCATATTTACCTAGGGTATGCTCTTATTAAAAAATAAAAAATGATATGCAACTAGTACACGTAAATAGAAATTTAATAGATATGGCATATAGAGAATATAAAGAAAAAAGTAACACCTAGAAAAACCTACTACAACTATAAGTTAGAATGCACCAGCTCTAGGGAAGATATAATATGAATATACACACACATAATGTTCTTGATTATTTATTTAGAATTTAGATAGAATCTCTTTTCTTTTACTAGACTTACTTTGGTACTCTTCTAGGGCATAATTTTTTTTAGGTACAACAAGTGGTTATTTATAGGTTATTTTAATATATTAGGACATGATAAGCTCATAAAGAAAAACTACTAAGTAACAAGATCTATTTACATTAACTTACTTTTTTTACTAATTGAGGAGAGCTGGCATAGTATATACTAAAATCCTTAGGAACTTGTTTTCACATGTTTAGGGCGAAAGGTGTATCTTACATTAAGAATTCTAGTAATTAATTATAGTAATTTAAGAAAAGGTATATCTTTATTATTATGGAGTGATCCACACGGATGGGTTTTTCTAACCTAGTTTAGTGGAATCCAATTATATAGTGATGTGTGTCCTCTCATGTACTTGCTTTTTATATTATTTAATAGTTCTCTTACTAGACGTAGTATGTGTAATTGCCTACATGTGCTAGTTTTCATAATAAAAAAGGACTCGCAAAGGATTTCTCGGGGGGTTCATGGTGCAAGTATCCTAATACTAATTATCTCATGTAAGTATTTAGTATAATAATTTTATAATAAACAAATTGAATCCTATGCATGAAATAAAAATAACATAAAATATTTACTATTTATCTAAAAGAAACCCCTAGAGAAGTAATCGACGTATACCAAACTAATATCATATTATAGTATATAATTCTAGTATATAAAGAGAAAATGCGAGGTACTTAAAGTATAAAAACATATATCAATTTGCTTGGCTAAGGATTTCTTAGTCACACATATTATTATTTTACCCTATATTAATATTAATTAGATAGAGGACTTATTAAATTAATTAAATTTAAATTAAGTGTACTATAGGGTTTCTTCTGTTCTATTGCTCCATAGTTGTATTTTATATTACTTTAGTAACTACTTAATTGCTTTGTTTCTCCTATAACGTAAGCTATTTTATTTTATGTGAATATGTACTTTAATAGACCTAGTAATGTACTACTAGGTACTTTGAGGGGAAGTCGGGTTATCCTATATTATATTTTATTAAAAGAAAGTGTGAACATGCAATTACGAAGCTGTTATAGAGTACTTCATATCTTCATATAAAGAAAGCATGTAAAGAGTATATTGCTTTGGTGTTAGGGATCACTATAATAGCTTCTTAATATAGTATAGATAGCCTACCTATTAAAAAATAAAGTATAAGTTAAGAGGCCAGTATGCTTGCTGCTAATAAATATTCGTGATAAAATAAAATGTAGTACTTACTTATTCTCTTATATTCTTATATACTCCTCGATAATAGTTCTTCCTAAAAATATACTAGAAAAATTTTAACAGGCCTAATAAATCTACTCTATATAAAGAATAAGAAGGAATCTCTCCTATACATTTTTTTATAATTCTACAGCATCTAAGTCGCTAACCTAAGATAGCTACGTACCTTCCCATTTCTTTATTTGTGTTTGCTATATCTTTATAGTATACAAAGCTTAGTTACACAAAATGATGTGAATGACAATTCTGAGCCTGCCCCTAGACTTTTCCTTGTAAGGCATACTCAATTTATTTGGTATTGTAAACTCTGGTGAGGTATACTAATCATTTAGAGGAAAAGCTAAGAATTACGAAGAACCCTATATCTTTTATGAACATACATAACGTGTTATACCTCTATCCTATAATGCACTTTGCCTGCTTGCCTTAAGTTACTTACTAATTACTATTAGAAATCCACTATTATTAATTAAATTATTAAAAAGTTATTAAGAATTATACCATCTCCTCAGGAAAGAGTATACAAATAAAAAGTGCACGTGCCCCAGTAGAATAAAGGAGAGTTCTTTTAATCTAAGCGAGCGAGGTATTGAAATTGGATAGTACTAAAAGTTAACAACATGTATAAGAAAATTTCTTTTCGATATATGAAAAATTGACATAATGAATAAAGTATATAGTATTATTGCACCCCATACATACTATAATTATAATTGGGCCTAGCCTAAGTAGGAATGGTTTTGTCTTTTTCTTTCTCTAGCCTTGCTGAAGTATAATACCTGAAATTACCTTACTGTTCCTAAACATTTATACACTACCTAGTCTAGAAGAATAGAGTCGCGTATAACGTGCATAATCTAGTATATAAAATTTTTAGTAAAGCAAATATACGCTAGTAGTTGTTCTCTTGTACCATAAAGCCTTTACTAAGCTAAATCATAGGTTACCTGGGTTACCAGATAGGTTTACTTAATATAATTTAATATAATGGAGGCTTTACAAAAATACTTGCCAAAAGCAAATGCTAGAAAAGATTAAAGTTTGCTAAAGTATGTCTTCTGTATGTAATAGCTAGTAAATAGTATACCATGCTTACCTAGAGTATGCTAGGAGCACATCGGTTTTTATTCTCCTTCATTCTAACCCTAAGTAATGACTATGACAGTTACTGTGTACATTACCTAATAAAAGTTACCCGCACGGCGTAGTCGATAGAAATACTTTTTAGAGGAGCATGACTAAAGCTAGACTTAGACTCCGTTATATGTTGTGTCTAAGGAAAAAGCTTTCGGTGTGGTTATAGTACAATCATAGAGGTAAGTCAGGAGGAGAAAGTAAAGAGTATGCGCTCTTAGTCAAGTATTTAGTTACAAGTGATATTTCATTTCTATTTAACAATCTCAAAGGGGTAAGGCAAGCTCTTTTGTATTATTGAATTTATAATTTAGGACGGTTTCTACTCTATTCTAGCTTGCTCTATATTTACCTTACAACTAAAGACACTAAGTATCGTATTTATGCTAATTTCTTAGTTAAATCGTGTCTTTTCTACTCTGGATGTCTCCCACTTCTTATTTTCTCTTTCTATAAATAACTAGAAAATGGATCCATTTACACGCAGTTACCCAGTATATTTTCCAATAGACCTTTGTTGTTGCTGGAAAAACCCTTCCTGGATTTACCCTGATTAGAAAAAACATTGCTATTATTAGTAGATTATTTGACTGAAACTAGTATAACTAATATTCGTGCTTTTAGTAAAGGAACCGATACTTTTCATTTACCCTTGAGTAATTTTATGTACTAATTTATAAGGAGAAGTTTTAAGTACTAAAGATCAATCAATGTTAGAAACCTAGACAAGTAGTAAGAATCAAGTGAGAATGCGGATGGACCTAACCTAAAGGAGACTCCTTCTAAATTGGTAATGAGACTATATTCTAAAATTCGAAAAAGACTTAATGGAAAAGGTAGATTTAGGTCTCTTAGTTAAGAGCTAATTATAGAGAAATGATACAGCCTAGCATAATACGTTGGAAAGTGAAGTCCAAAAAGAAAACTAAATGTTATATTCAAAAAACCCTGTATAATAGAGTGTCAAGTGAAAGTGACTAGACGCAAATACAGATAAGGAAGGGATTCTAGAAAGATTAATAAAAGGGACTCTAAATAGATATAATATAGATATAAGTACTAAGAGCATAATATTTAATCTCCTTTATTACCCAAATTCTGCTTTTACATTTACCGAATACCACTTGTACTAAAACTTGTAAAGTTAGAAGTATAAATAAAAAGAACTAGAGATAAAATAGAGAGTAAGGTAGGTATACAAGTTATTGAGAAAAAATGCTAGTAAATAAATAGATACATACTTAAATTTACTTCTTCTTTATATGAGTTTCTATGAGATACTACTAAAGGATATAAATGCTTTAGACTTCTCCTATATCTTCTCTACTCGGTAGACTCCACTCGTTACTTAGAACTTGTCTATACAATCTCTTAGAATTGAACTAGTCCATAATAAACATTGACTGCATAATTCCTATATAATTATATTGTTGTGTATCACTTCCTTTAAAAACTCTTTGTTGACAAATAATCTATCACAACAAAAAGGAGATGTCTATATGCAACATGCTAGGTTGGTAAAATAAATAGAAATGTATAGTATATTAAGCTTATAATTATAAAAGTCTATATAATTAAGGCATACATTTCAAGGGTAGAGACCTATTATACTATACTTGTTTGCATGCGTAGATTACTTGTATTATATAAACGCTATAGGAAAAAGGAATAAACCTTAACGTAGCATTGTCGTTGAAATATAAAGACTAATAAGACTAAGAAAAAGTAACTCGAGAAAAAGGAAAACATATAGAGAAAGTAATGTGTTAGCGTTATTAAATTTTCTTATATTGTATGCTGTACTCCTCTATTACAAATATAGTATACTCTCTCTTAACTATTAAGTGTGCTTACGTACTTAGCACTTTATACTTCCATTACTTTGATGTATAGTCCTTAATTACTTCAATATGGAAACACCCACAAGCTATGTAGTAATCGACACTAACTGGGTATACCACAAGAGTACTTTTAACAGCAACCGCGTTTTACCTTAAAGACAACATTCTAGAGACTCGTTAACTTAAGTTATTAATAAATATTAAGGTAGCAACACTTAGTACTAGAGATACATGGCAAGAAACATAAATTATACACATTCTATAGACTAGGAAACTGTATAAATTTAGTGTAAGGTAGAGCTTTAGTTACTTTAGAAACGGTCTTTGATACACAAGTACATTCTATCAAGCACTGGTTTCATATAGAGTATTAGCCTAGAATAAGTCTTAGTAGTATGTGTCTTTGCGGAGTCTCTCTTTAATAACATCCAACTAAGAGTCTCTCTAAGTAGGGCAATTCCCTGTCAATAAATAAGAAAGTATAGAATACGAAAGCACTGAGTACGCATAATTTATATTTATAATAAAGTATTAGATAGAGTATAGTATCCTTTTTAGCTTACTACATGGACACTAGTTGTTTAAAGTAACTCTAAGGAAAGAGGATGTAAGAGGGAACTCCCATGATACACATAAGCTTACTCCGGGGATAGTTTTTGTGGTTATATTATAACTTAGGTAAGATAATCGAGTAAACTAAACTCTGTTTTTTTAAGATATTTTTCCTAAATTACTAAGTATATCTAAGTATATTTACGTGTTGCATGCTATGAGTAAATCCTTTTTAAAGAAATTCCTAAACAAATATAGGTGAAGAATTTAAAAATTCTTCTATAATATAAGGTTTTTTAAACATTATAGAAGTAATCTCCTTATATGTTGTGTAGTATTCTCCTTAAGTAGTTCACGCAAATATTCAATCAAATACAGATTGTATTCTAAAATGTGAAGATAAGGTTGTTTTGTTTAAAAACTTATAGTTAATAAAAAAGTAAATGTACTTAATTAAGTTAGAGGGTTAGATTCATCGTTAAGCGCTAAGTAAGTAGTGTCCAATATAAAGAGGGTATCATGCTTCAGTGAGGTAATACAATTATATATATAATACATATATTTGCGGGTAAGTACTAAATATTCTTACGAAATAATGACGCATCTACTTTAATTAGTTAGTCCCTTTAATTTAGTGTATAGAATAAATTCTAGTACTCTTAATATGAAGTAATCTAAAGTTTCTAGATCATCTTTTATAAATAATATACAAATAGAAGTCCTACAATAACAATAATGAGAAAAATACCAAACATTTCATATACGATATATGATTTATGCTTAGATATCATGAGGTACTCTTCGGAAAACTCTATTACATTACTAATTAGATTACTAAAAGAATTGAGTTCAATAAGTTGTCTGTTATAGTAAAAAGATAGCGTAGAATAAATACCAAAGAAGCGTCCATTATAGTTATAGGTAGTACACGAAAAGAGTAAAAAGTATTGGGTTAAACAACACACCTATATCAAGGTTATAACTTATAAGATTAAGGAGCTATATACCCCTCAGTGATTATTTCTTTCTGAACACATAAAATGTTACTAAAGCAAAGGTAATTTAAGACTGCCTAAAGATAAGAGTTAGATCTTCTCTAGTGTATTTTTTATAATTTTGGGTCAGGAATACTTAGTTAGTTTGGGTTGCTCAGTGGTGATCATTACCTTAGTTACAACTTATAGGGTTAGACATAGATCATGCACAAAAATACTTTTACATAAGTCCAATGCTCACTTCGAATATTTGATAGCACACCCGCCAATTACTACTACATTTCACTAAATTTCTCTTGGATTAGTTTCACCAATGAATTATGAATAATTCTAGTACTTTGTATAGTAAAAAATATTTAAGTAATAGTTAAATGAAAAAGCATAGGTTAACAACTAAATTGTAGGATTATGTAATCTAACAGGAAACAAATTATATCAAGTTCTAATAACAAATATAACTCTGAAGACAAAGCAATTTATGTGTCAGACGACTCTTAGTTTCTACTAAAGAAAAAGAAGGTTCAACTCTAGAAAAATATAAAATGCGAATCTTCTCTAATAATTTCTTTATATAAATGTGTTTTATACTCAACGTATGCGATATACTTTTTTATATTTCTTTTAGAAAACCTTAGTAATTGTGTGTGTACATGTAGTAAGTAAAAATAAGTAAACTCAAGACGACATCCTTTATATTATGCGTTCTAATACATGTACTTACATGGAAGTAGTAATTCGTTTACTAACGAGAAACTAGTACTAGTCTTCTATTTTTGTACAAAATAAGATCTAAGCTAGTATATAAATAAGGAGTATAAGTCTTCTTTTAGTGGTTTTTATAGTAGACAAAGAATATGCATACTCCGAAAAGTAAGTTATTTTTAGAGAGAGTTTACCAAAAAACTGTTATTAAATAAAAAGGAATTCCTAAGTAAATATTTTCCTTAGGAAAGTGCTATATTCTATGATATCTTGCTAGATACCTCATATACTTCACAGTAAGCAAACTATGATTACCAGTTAGTCCATTACGGGGAATATACTATATAGAAATGAAGTACTTCTAAAAAGCCTATTATACTATATATATAGATGGTTTACAATAGAATTCTAAGATCTAAGAGAAGAGTACGGTCGGATCTTATAAGTATATATATGGTGTTAGAGCTAGGAGTTGTGACTTATGTAACCTTACTTGGTAGTCCTTGGAGGTCTATAGCTTTTACAGGAGGATCCCTTACAACGCAGTGCAGTTACTTGATTCTAATGAACTGAACTTAGAAGTTAAGCTGTATCTAAAAAAAATGTAATTAGGTATAAAATAATATTGCAATGCTTATTAGACTTTTTTTATAAATAAATATCTTTTGAATAAAACAAATCTTACTTTTCTAATAAAACATACCCTCGTTGAAGAGAGGTATTCTATCTAGTACTACGTAGTTTACAACATATAAGAGAATGATCTATATCTTCTACTAAGTGGGTATTTACTCAAAGGAACCAAAATCTTTTTATAGGTATATTATACTTGTATTGTACTACTATATTTTTTTGTCTAATTGTATATTCAAAGGGAAGGGAGATTCGAGGATTTAATAAGTAAGAAAGCCCTTATGTTCTGTACAGTTTAGTACACAAGTCCTCAAGCATGCACAAGTATCTCATAAGCTAGTGTCCAATATAAGTCTTTGGTTCAATTCTTTATGTTCCCAAACGTAAAGCACCCTAAAATAAGTTATGTTGTCAGGACCTAACCACCTATAATTTCTAGTTGTAATAGAGTCATTGAAATCCCTCACTATTTATCTTCTTTTATCTTATTGCTTTAAAAGTATGCAGAGTTTGAACTACTCTAAAAGGGAATTAATTCTATGAGACAAAAACTAAGGGGTACACTTTATTAGGAAATGTGTGTTCCACGGTAATAATATGAAGTAAACTGTAAATATAAACTCGTAATAAAAAGATACAACACTTTTTTATTTTTACTGGGTATAAACTTATTTTTATCTAAGACATATACTTTATTAATATATGAATTGTACTAAAAAATATTTTAAGTACTAACTAACTTATGCTTTATTACTATTATCTAATTAATAGCGAGTATTACTTAGTAGATATCACAATAGTATTACTACAGACTTAATTAATTAAGTAAGGTCAACTATACTAAGCATTATAAACAAGATGCATAAGATCAAGTAGACCTAAATAAATATCTTTCACAAACGAGTGAATCACTTATACAAACAAGTAGGGAAGAATTTTCTATAGAGATGTTTCAATAACGAGCTATGCTGTACCCTAAATTGCTATAATGTTACAGAATCTAAGTCTTCCTAAACTAGACAATTATTCTCTTACTTTTTACACTTAATGCTTTATCAACTAAGTATTTTTGTTAGACAACAACTACTCTATTATTATTTCTTGATTATTACTTGTGTTCTCTAGTGACATACTATATAAATTTCCTTAAAAGCTTACTAAACCTATACTATAATTCTACTAAAAAAAAAAAGATACCTTCTCTTTTCTAGTTATTTTATAGCATAATTATAGTACTTAGTAGTCACTCCGCGTACTGTATATAATTTTATCTCGGGTTTATCTTTTTACATCACTTACTAAAAAACATTTCATTCCCCTGGGGTTAGCTGCTTTACCAAGACTTTACGCATAAGAGTATTTAGATTAGAGTATTTAGATTAGAGTATTTAGATTCACCCGGTGTATGCCTAATAATAAGAACAAAGAATAAGTACTTCATTAATATAAGTTCTTCTCGGTAGGTACTACTAGACTAATATATGATATAGATAAAATTTCATTCGTATGTTTAAAAATACATGTAATTTGTGCCTGAAGTTTCTGAAGTTCGAGTAAAAAATATTATTTATACTATAATTATATTATAGGTATAGTACACTAACTAAGGTATAGGGTACAAAGTTTGGCATGGTTAAATATCTAAGTTGAGGTATACAGTGTATAAGAAAATTTTGCAGGAACATGGAAAAGTTACACTTTGCTAAAAGAGAAGTACCATATACCATATAGTCTAACAGCAAGAGCAGTGAGCGAATCCTAGCCTTTGTTGTTCTTAATACTATAATTAACTTTACCAGAGGGATGTACTTGTCATGAATATTCTTTACTTTCTTCTATACTTAATATTAATAAGGAGCCCTTCTAGGTTCTATTTTACTATAAAAGCGCGCCATAATTTCGTTTGTATTGGGTACTTATAAATTTAATTTGTAGTACGTCAAAATTTATCTATAATAATAGTGGTATATACTCCTGCAACTAGAGAGGATAGTATGAAACCTCATATAGTTACTATGTAAAAAAAGAGTTCAGTATTTCACATGTAGAGGTAATCATAGAAGTAATTAACGTGATATACATAAGATAAAAAAACCCGTGCAGTAAGAAGATTTTTAGGAGTATGTAAGGACTTTGGTAATGGGTGGGTATATAGGTAAGTATTATAATAAAAGAAGCAAGTGCCTATTCCTAGAAGTATTGAGGAACGCTTTATTTTTAGTCTTTTCTTCACACGTTCACTTGTAATTAAATTAGACCTACTCCCCTAGTATTAAATTTAGTAATATAGAATTACATATGATGATATAATTATAAAAAACTACGTGATACGTGATGGTCTATAACTCACTACCTTTTTATTATATGTTATATTAAGCATACGTTGAAGTATTCACATTCTTATTTAGTAGTTAACTTAAGTAGTTCGCTGAGAATTCGGAGGTATCCTAATAAAGTAGTATTAAGGCGTAACCCTCGTATAGTATTTTAATTAATTAAGAATTAAAATAGAAATAGGGAATATCTCCAGTAATTACAGAAGCGGGTAGGTAAATATAAGATAATATGTTAAAGTTAGATTTTTCTTTAGTTGAGTTCCTTACCAGCTCTATTTTGTATATGAGTATTTAGTAAGCCTTTAATATAGTGCTTAAATAGACAGAAAGTCCTTAGAATATAGTAAGTAAACATAGTAAGAATGTAACATACTAACGACGTACATTAGATGTAAGTGATACTTTTACTTGCACACATGTTTTATTTAATCCCCTAAAATTGTTCTTACTTAGTAGACTTAGTATTCTATGCTGTAACTTAGCTATGTACTATTATAGAGCGCTAGACCATGAAATCTTCTTACAAGTATACTTCACAAATGAACGGAAAGTTATCCCTTTTACTATACGAGCATAGGAGAACGTCTACAATTTGGTAGGATACTTAATACTTAACTAGCAAGGTTAAAAGAGAACGTATAACCTATGTTTTCTAAATTGCTCTATTATGGAAATATAAATAAATTATAGTTTAATAAGCTTAATTTATTAATTTAAGGGTATACACTATTATGTATGCTTACTGCGAGTAGTCTATTATATTTTCCTTTATTTCCTTAGTGATTAAATACTTACTAGCATAGAATTTATCTTTAAGATTTAAGAATATTAACTAACTGCACGTGTTAAATTCCTTAGATGTGATAATAAAGTTGTTTCGAAATATAGTTTATGACATGGGTTAAAATATAGGAGCTCTGGTAAAAGAAGATTGAACAATAGAGTAAACTAGAGTTAGAAGAATCCCTCATAGAAAGTAAAGGAAAACAAAAAAAACAGCAGTTAATTCTTTACACTATATAATATATTAATTTAATTACCATTAAATAATAAGGAAAAGAAAAGGAAATCACTACATGGCAAGCAAAGACCTAGGAAAACTCTGCTGAAAAACAGGAATAAAAGTCCTTTGGAAGAAAATACATTATAAAATTATCCGAAATAAGAAGGCGTAAAATCATTTTTTTGAAGGAAAAGAAAAAGGCGTTATTCCCCGAAAACTAATATAAAACTAATGTTTATGGCTAATATAAATAATTTTAGAACCATAAAGTTGAGAAAAGTGCAAGAAGGTGCAAAGGAGTAATATTCAAAAAAAGCAAAGCAAGTAGGAGAAAAATAGACGTGATTTAAAAGATCAGTGAGTGCTCTTTTTCTTTGTTGTAGGCACTTCCCTATATTCTATAGATCGAATTCCTTGTCGAATTTCTAGCATTTAGCAAAAGAGAAATTTAAGAAGTCTTTAGAGACGTCGAGAAGTCTATTAGAAGGCAGCCCCGCACCAAGCAAAACTAGAGAAAAAGGAGAGTGGGTGTTCGTAACTAACTATAGATGTACCTCTTTGATGAGTCCCTTCGAATACAAAATCCTCTATTCATCAAACGTGGTGCGGAGTTTATAAGTATGAAACCAACTTTGGTAACTACAGGTAGAATCTATTTGTCCCTTAGTTTTATGAAAATTTCGTCGTGTTATTGTTAGCCTTGACGAAATCTATATTTAATCTATGATTCTTTTACGTACACATTCTACCACTTTTCTTGTTAGCTACGATAGCACATGATCTTTCCTCTATACCAGACTGGAATTCCCTATTAGCCTTGTTTTCTTACGAGCTATTACTAGAGAGCGTCCTGACATATATCATTAAATAACATTAGCAAAGCCCTTAATTATGCAAGAAAAAGCGTAAGATTGTTCGCAAATCAGATAAGTGTTCACACACCTTAGTTTTCCTAGTAGGATAATCATTTGTGTTATTTTGGCCGTCTCTTCAAGCGACTTTTTGAGATGATATTTCTAGTAAGTAGTAGGCACATAGCTGCCTCACTCAAAGCATTTGATGGAGTCTGTACAAATTTCGTACTTTAAAAATGCCTTAAATTCCACAGTAAGCTTCATACATAAATTGCAAAAATATACTCTGCTCTTGTGCTGATCGTAGATATATATAATTCCTAGATTTTATGGGTATTTCCAGACTAAAGAATACTTTCATTCGCATGACCCAGAAAAAGTTGAAAGCTAAAACTCATCGTCTAGGTTGATAAGAGAGGCAGGAAAAAGCAGTCCAATGTTTTTGTTAGATAATTTTTCCTTCTATTTATAGTATCTACCGAAAATACTCCCGTCTTTCAATTATATACACCTGTATAGCTATTCATAGAAGATGAATCACCATACCTGTAAAAAAGTTTCCGCCTTTCTTCTATTGTCATTGCTTTGAGTCGTTGGAAGTATATACTTGGATTTTAGCATGTTGTCTTATTTAATCAACAAGATAAGTCATATAAAGGCAGATAAAAAAAAGAGTCGGGTAGACTCTTAACCCCATGAGGAAAGCCCTTATACATCTGTTCCTACAGAAAATATTCTTTCTACTGTTTTACTCGCGTATTCTTTTACCGATACAGTTTTTTATACAGAGGAAAGTCGCATTTTAATATAATATCCTTTAATGCAAGATGTTGGTAGGAAACCTTCCCTTCTTAGAACACTTGTATTCTATTCTTCTATCTGAATTATCCTGTATGTATAATTTTGTAAAATAGAAAAGAAAAGGTCTTCCTAAACTAACTAAATATGGAATTATATAAGGACCTTGTTTCAGTTACTAAGAAATATAGAGGAACCAAGAACATAGACTGTAGAGATTTACTCAGAGATACGTGCTTGATAAGGATAATTCCTAGCAAAAAATTTCCAAATATGCCTTTTCCTGGATTGAATTCGTGTTGGTAAGTGGAAAAACTTTGAGTAGGCATGCAAAACATCTCTATCATATCTAGAGCATATTAAGGTCATCTCGATAACAACATACTTTTCAATCTAATCGTAATCCTTTAAAATTTTGGGGTTCTAACTATATAAATAATAGGTAATCTATTTATTCTCTAAATATTAAAAATACATATGTGACTTAATTCCTAATGAAATCTAGTGAAGACTTAAGGTTCACTCAAAGGTAAGAGAATAGATCCCTTTAGCTAATACTTAATTATAATTAAGTAAGAGGAGTACTTAAGAACACTTTACTTTATAGGAAATATTCATGAAGATATTTTTTTTTCAGAGAAACTAGTCCTTTTAGATAATATTAAAAAGGGTATGAGAGAGCTCGAGTATCAATACTTCTACTATAAGTTTACTATATAAAAGGGTAATAGCTTGCTTTTGTCCAGTTATTATGAATATTCTATTAGAAATATCTTAAAGCATAATTAAATTACAACTATTTATCGTGTAGGGGTTATAAACATACGCTCCTCTAAGAGTAGCTATATATATAAGTAGTAAGAGTTTTTTTAATAGAGTAGTATAAATCCCTTAGTAAAAAAATACTTACTTAATTAAGATCGTCTTTATAACTATAATTTGTTTGTTTAAAAGTACATTCAAGATAGTGGGTAGTACATAAAGCACCCGTATCTTGTAGGTCTAGTTATATTTTTCTCTAACATACTTAAGTACAAAATCTTTATAAAGTACTAGGTAATTAAAACTAATTAACCTCCTATAAATAAGCACTTCTATAAAGACAAGCTTTCACTTTCTTTGTCGCTAGTAGTAAAGGTATTTCTATAAATTCTTCTAAGTAAAAGAGATTAAAACTATATATTTGTAACTCTATACTTTAGGAAACTCTAAATTATAGCTCTCTTATAATCAAAGTCCCCTTTTGTTTAAGTAACTCTCTATAATTTAAAAAAAGAAGGCTATAAGTAATTCATATCTGTTATAAACTAATTAAGAAGGTAAAGTATTTTTCAACAAGTATAGGCGCATTTCTAGTAGTAGCACTTAGGTATTCATCAAGGTATCTTCATAAGATAGAATTCATATAAATATTACTCTGTAGTACTTAAAGGTTATAGTAACTATTCTTTAAATAAAACATAAACTATATAATATAACTCTTCAAGGAATTTTTGCTTGTAATATAGGGAGAGTACTTACGCCTTGCGCATAAAAAAAGTGTATTACTTAATTACGCAATGACTTGAAAGGTACTGTCTCTAACTAGCCCTCTTAATAAAGTCTAAATCATTACATTATTAGGTATATGCCTTTCATTTTCTATAAGAATCTAGGAGAATCTAAGCCTATAGTAATTCTATTTATAAAAAAGTATTTCTACTAGGTAACTAGCAAAAAATAATTCATCTATACGTAAGTACACTCGTTAAGAGGAAGAAGGAAAACTTTAGCTTTATATTTAATAAAGAACTGGAGTGCTTCCTTTACATTACCTTTTATAAAAGAAAAGATGTGTTACTTATAAAAAACTTAAGCGAGCTTATCCCTTTCACGATTAGATAACTATATAATCTAATCTGTAAGCTAGAGGCTATACTTTCTATATTATAGTAGTAATAAGATCTAAGCAAAGGAGTAAATACTTATCTAATAGGTACTAATCGACTACTTAAAGTACAAGGGAAAAGTACACTCATTCTTCTAAAAAGATTGCGTTATAATATATATATATATATATTCCTTACGAATTAAAAAAACTACTTAGAAGATAGAGCTATACGCACTCTTTTACCCTCCTAAACGTATTTAAAGAATGAATTCTAATATAATTATCTATAAATAAAGTATTAAGAGCTTAAGGGAGGGATAGAAAACTCTAGTAATAAATGAGTACTTACAGGATACTTACTTAATGACAGATATACTTTACTTTTTGTAAACTAGAGCATATTCCGGTTACTAGTACACTTGGGCTTTATAATGCCCCTCTTATAGAAATTATAGAAAAAGGAGTTTCAATTTCAATAGTTAAGTAAGTTGGCCCGGATAGGCATTATAGCATATATATATTACATATATAGTAATATTATAGCAACTTTTTTACCAAGTAAACATATCTTCCGAAATAGGTACGACAAGACAAATAAATACAAAAATATTTCTTTACGATTGGGGAATAATTACAATCATCAAAAGATACACAAAAGAAAAGGTTCGTTCAGAAGCATAGTTAGTTATATTATCTACAATATTTTTCTTAGAATATTTTCATATTTGTTTTTATTAATTCTATGTCGCTTGTCAAGGGATCGATGCTGTCTCATTCTTTGTTCTTTTTCTCAACACATATTTATGGGCTAAATACCATTGTTTCAAACTTTTATCTATGTAAAATGCTAGCTTACAACTGTCTATTTTTCTCTTTTCATAATTTTTTTAGTTGTAGTTCCTTTCTCTTTTTTATTTCATTCGTAAGGAATTTTTTTTTAGAAGCGCGTATTTATTCCAAATTATTGTAGGGATCGAAGTTTAAAATCCAAGTAAATCCTAACATTTCTTATATCTAATCTAAGTAGATCTTTATAAATTGTTGAGTAATCTATATGGTTATCTTGTATTCTCCCAAATACTTTTAAAATAAAAAGTTGCCTTGCTTGGTATTCGTTTAATGGATGCTAGAAAACCGATGGACTTCTTAAATAAGGGTATATACTTAGTTTGGCTTAACCGTTTCGTTCACTTCATTACTTGCTTTGTTGTACAGGTATTGTCGAGCAAATAGGGGTATTTCCGTAACATTTGATTCAAGCAGATATTGGATTTCACAATCAAGTTTGAATATCATAATATCATAGATCTACTCGTTAGCAACCCGCACCTTGATAGATGCCAGAGTTTTCTTTTATTTATTCCCTCCATTTCTCTCTCTTCTATTTCTTCTATCCTTTTATCACGTATGAAAAAGTAAAAATATTTGCCTATCCTTATTTCATAGTTAAAGATTCCTTCGTCTTTTAGAATAGGTCGAGATATGCCAGATTTGGTACTAAAGAACAAGTATGGATTCGTCAAAGGTGCAATAAATAACAAACAGCTTGTATTTTTTATTTGTTTGTGGATTTGAAAACTTGAATGGATTTATTACAAACGTCTTATAAAGCTTCTCAAGTTGCAGGAAAGCGGTTAAGAATGTAAATCGAATGGAATAATATCTTTTATTGTTAAAAAAGGACAAAGAGAGCTACCCCGGTGAATAAGAATACATAAAAAATTTCGAAGGGTAAAGTTTAAGTATATATATATATATAGTCTAGTAGTGACTAGTGATAGATATTATTGATCTAATTAATGTATAACCGATATTTAGAAGTCTATAGCTTAGATAACCTAAATTAGTAGACTCTTTTATTAACAACTTCAGGGGTATTTCTTAGCTTATGCTACTTCCAGTTGTCCTTGTGTTTCTATGCTTTAAGGCTTTAAAAACTACTATTTCCCTCTACCATAGTCTTTCCTTTTTTGGAAATATGAATTACCAGTTATCCAAGTTTGTCTGTTTTCATTTAAATAGTTGAATTTATCATGACACGCAGCTGCTCTAATTTTATTCTTCTTAGGTAGGATTAGAAAGGAGTAATTGACTAAGACATATAAATAATAATAAATCATAGGAGGCAACTTCCAAGTCACTTACATCGCTCACAAAGCAGCGAGAAAGCTTGAGTAGGGAGAGATAGGCAATACGAATAACTAGGAGCCCGGATAACCTATAGAATTCCAAAGATTTTCATGGAACCACCAAATCTAAGTTATCCTTTTTTTTTTTTACACAACAAACATGTTCTATTGTAAACATTGTGAAAGGAAAGCGCTCTGCAGACTACTGCCTAATTTATTACTTACACAGCAGACAAAGAAAAAAGGTTTCAAAAATACAGTACAGATGGAAAAAATCAAAACAAAATGGTAAGGAATATAGCCTTTAAAAAGAAAAAGATCGATTTCTAATTCTCACTCAAAAGCAAACTAGTAGATAAAAGTAGGACTCTTTGTTAAGCGTTCTAGGTGTACTTATAACTGGCATACTATACTCTTTCTTTTCTGCTTACCTTTCTCTTCTCTTGGATTTCTTTTCTTATTTATTGTTGGGATAACTTTGGCGTTGTATATGAACTTCGAGACTGCGAAGATTGTTTTTCGTCTTCACCCCAACCGAGAGAAACCTTAAAGGAGCCCATAAATAGTTAAAATAAGTAGCATACTATATATCGCCATTACATCTTCAAAAAATGTAAAAAGCAAGCTACCTCAGAACACAGCGGAAAATCTAGTTTATGTGTGCAACGAATAGATCTACAAAATGATCAACGAACTATTACGCAAGGAGAAATACTAGAACTCTCGATTATTGTTTGTGCATTGTTGTACTGAGAAGAATTCCGAGAATTTACGACTTTGACTTTCCTTTGATTTTCTCTTTTTATTCCCAATACCAGGAACTCCTTTTTCCGATCTGATACAGAAATACCCAATTTTCTCCACTTTGCATGTGAGAATGTAGAAGGAAGAGAGAAAAAAAGAATGAAAAAAGATGAGAAAGAATCGAATTCACTTTCCTTCCGCCAATGGACTGAAAGAAGAGAGAAGAAGAGAAAGCGATAGACAGAAAAAGGATCTTTGATCCGGCAAGGAGAGGTCGAAGAGAAAAAGCATGGAGAGTCTCTTAGGATTAAGAAAGAAAATAGAGAGAAGACTCGACACCCAAGGGTCCCAAAGAGTTGGCGCCTTACCTAACTACTAGGTGTTGTATACCTTTTGCATTATTTAATAAAAAATAAAATAACTACCTACTAGCTTATTCGTACTTATTCCCGTGCTCTTGTTGGTTATCTTGGAAATTAAGAGAAGGTGGGGGCATACCTAATTAATAGTAAAGCACTAAACCTATATATCAGAATTTTTAATAGGAACAATAGGAACGTATATCCTAGTTTGTCAAGGAGTATGCTCTAAAAGGAATCTCTTCTATTTCATAGTAAAATTAAATCACAACCAAGGCATAAGCTCTATACAGATATATATATACTCTATATCTGCGTAACAGGCATACCTAAGAGATCTACCATTTAATATAGCAAAACACTTAGTAGCATAAGATTTTTTTTAGTACGCCTACTTCTATTTTACTAAAAAATTATTTTTTTGCATAAACCTTATAATAATATTGTAAGGACATAAATAAGTAAAATAGACATAAGTTGTTCTTGTGCATAAGACATATTAGGGAGTAATAATAGGGATATAAATTAGACTAAATACTACATTTTTCTCATTATCCCACTATAATATAATAAGGAATTGCCTGCTAAATATCATAGGGTTTCTTTTTTTTTTACGCGCATAAAAAGTGTTTTGAGGATATCTCTAAGTTTAAGAGAGAATTGTGCATCATTAGTAATAAGGAATACTCTAAATAGTTTTTTGGTATTCAATTGGTTTTTGTCATGTACTTAATTAAAGCTTTCTTCTTAAAAGTTACTCGGGCTCTAAAAACAAAATAAAAAAATATATATATATATATATACCAATATTTTCACGTAGCATGACTAAGGTTAAATGACCAAAGAGACATCCCTAACTCTTTTCTTTAAACATTGTTGATTGCTAATAGAGTATATACACATCCTTTAGAAATTGCTTAATGCTTAAGTGAAATCCTTTAATTGCTAAACCCTATATCTGCACTTGGAATAATTATACCTGTGCCTTTATACTTAATATTACTATATTAATTAATATTACTGGACTCTTACCTATTTGTACTACTATAACCTAACACGAAAACAAGGCGGGGTTAGATTTTACCTTTATATACCTAAATGAGAGAGTACAACAAGTTTATTGGAATATTTTCCATATAGCTTTTAATTATTATAGTATTGGTATTGCACGACGTACTTATATCCTTTCTCTAAAGAGTGCTTTATCTAGAATTGGCATAAAATTAATAAGAGTTACTTAGGTTAACTTAAGATAACTTAAAGAATACGACATTATTTATTACTTACTTCTACTACATTTAGAGAATGCAGCACAATATACTAGACTTACTTCTTTCATACATATGCTACAGTATGTTATTTTTATGGGTATATTAGAATTATTCCTTGTATATTTATTAGTATATAATGTTTACTTTATTAATAATTAGGTAAAGAAATATGCAGGTACTTTTACTTTGCCTTATCCATTTTAAAAGGCTCCCTAGTACTAGTAGGAAGGGTTACTAAATATATAGAATTATATGAAGAAAAAGGAATATCTTATAGAGTTATTAGACGCAGTTAAACAATGACGAAGGACTAATAATTAGAAAAAGGTATTTATTTAGACAATTTAGATATAAGACACTCTACTTGTATTCCGTGGATATTTTCCTCTAGGAAATACTTAAGTTCATAAGGAATAAATAGATTTTGTGTCTACATATAGAGATTCCTTCATTTGAAAATGTTATGGGTGTTAGGCTAATTCCATACTCTGTACAACTATAGTACACTTTAGACTAATAGTTTTATGGGGGAGGGGTAGCTTTAAATTCCCTTCAAATTCCTATACTTCACAAGCAAAAAGAAGAGTGTTGTCGTTTTGTTTTATAACTTTAAATTGACTAAATATTCCTTTTGAATTGCTCAAAGGGTAAATGCTTTAATTTTAGTTAATTTTAATATAGGAAAAATCAAAGGAGTACTCCAAACCTAAATAAAATAATGTTATATTCTAGAATACGCTAAGTAAATTATACATCCCACGTCTCTTTATGGAAAAATTTATATAAATGTTTACGTGCACCAATAATGTTTAAGTATACTCCTCAGAAAGCCTTTGTTACCTAGAATTAAGGTAAGTTTTGAGAAAAACTTTTAAGTAACTAGTAAGTATAAGGAGAGCTTGGAATAAATAACATATCCATAAAACGAGGTGAGTGCTTCTAACTTGGCTATCTAAAAAGAGCATAGTTTGTCAATGAGAGTAATAGATTTAGAAATGAATACTATTTTTGGAGTGAAAATTAATGACATAATTAGAAAGAGAGTAAGCAGTAATTATAAAGCATGCAACTAAGAAAAAAGTAAATACACAGGAAATATACTACTATAACATATAAAATTTATATTTATATCTTCTAATATATATAGATAATATAGAGTACAAAGCTATATAAATATAATAAAATCAGTATTTAGTAATGTACAGCACGTTTTTGTGTTACTAAAAAGGCAAGGTATAACACCTAGGATTGGTTGCACCAAGAACTTTTCCTAAGGGTATTACTAGATATGACTACACCAAAAAAACATAGAATATACTAGTATATCTTGCAAGACTACCACTGGCAAATAACCCAGGCGAAGCAGCCTCTAATAACTGTAACAACATATAGTATTTCCTTCCTATAGCTTATACGTAACAAAGTAAAGTATATTACTAAAGTGTCTAGGCCTAGTTATTTAGTCTTTCTTATATTTGAATATACCGAATATACCCGTAGTATTTTATACGCATAAGTCTTCTATCTTCAAAGGATGATACTTAAGATTCGTGTTATAAATACAATATGGTATCCTGTGTACTTAATGTGTACTTAACATAACGGAATTGGAAGAGCAAAGATATTCTAAGAGAAGACAACATTGACCCTTTGACTTATAAGTGTACACCATAGGACATAACACAATTAGAGCACATTATATATATATTTTTCAAAACTATACAAGGTTCTTACAAAATTAAAGCAGTGCTTATGCAATATGTTATATTTTATAGTAATCTTGTTTATTGTAAATGAGACTCTTCCACAGTTAACTAAATAATATAAAAAGCAGATTGCGTGTTGAATTGAAATCTAATTTTATTAGATAATAAAATAAACAGACCTTCATTAATGGTTTAAATTTTTGAATGAAACAAATATAGCTTTAGGTACTTGCTTATTATAACATCTTAGGGGTAGATAACTTAAGTATGTAGAAATATAGGGGCAACAAAACAAATTACGTAAGCGTATTCAAAAGCAAATATTTTTCAAATACTTTTTTAATGTAGTACTTAACAAATTAATTATATAAGTAGTATCTAATAAAAAAAGAAAGGGAAAGTCCAGTCAAAGAAAAAAAATAACAACATGCGAAGCTTTTTTAAGAAAATAAAGTTATACAAACAAATATACTAAAAAACAGGACTTTATCACAAAAAATAGGTAGCCATCATAAGAAAAAAACATGTTTTGTATAAACAATATGCTCCATACATTGCATCTTTTTATAGTAGTGTACGAGTAACATACAAGGTTCCTGCCTTAGTAAAGTAAAATAGAATTAGAAACCTCTACTAAAGTTTATAACATTACTAGACTTATTAAATTAAAGAGACTTCCCCTATGTATTTCTCCTTTGCTGTATATACTTACTGATATTTCCGTTTATTATACTTTTACACGATGTTGTTACAGGACTCTAGATTACCTCAATATTAGGTTAATATGTTCTTTCATCTTCACTTGACTCTTAGTTAGTTAATAAGTTGTATATGGAAACTGTACTAGTATAAGTCAATCCCAAAAGAAAAGAGTATATAATACATTCTACTAGTCCTTAACTTTTTATCTCATACTTATAAATACAATACACTTAGAACATGAGTTAGACTAAAAAGAATTTTATTAAGAGTTACTCTCCCTTACTTTAGAGTATGGTAGGAAACTCCTAAAGACATAATTAAATTAATAACACTTAGGTGTTCTTCTTATACAAGGTAGTAAGGATACTAGAGGAGAAAAGCTTGAGGAGAAAATTTTATTTTTTATACTATCTATGGATATAATAATAATCTACTTCTATACTAGTAGACTTAGTAAAAGAAAATTTAGAACTTATATAGAGAAATATTTTAAAAGTTAGTTACGTTTAGTGTAAACTATTTTATACCCTATAAATTAAAGTTGCCTGTTCTTTACTTTATACCTTCTTTATAAAAGCTGCTAGTATACTTAAATTATTTCCTCAAGTACCCATATTATCCTGTTAGAGTTAGAAATAAATCTTTATATTTTTTATCTTTTAATAAGTCACATAATTATTAGAGTAATAGTAATATGAGTCTCCTACTATAGAATGTAGTTACTAGTAGAGTGCTAAGGTACGCTCCTACAGTTAATTATGTAAAGTGTACTTAAGAGCTGGTAGAAGGTATTCTTGGTAATCTAAATAATTATATGCTGTAAGATGGGATTATTATATTTCATCAGTAACAAGTATATTTTAATATATCTTAGTAAACTCCTTTTAAATGAAGGATAATTAACTCATATAGCTATAGTATAATGGTACTCTTTAATTAGTATCTCTTTAGTAGTAGTCGATAATATTTTCTTCAAAGATAACTTTATTTATAAAGTAAAATACATGTCTATAAGTATAAAGTTTTTATCTCCTTTAAAACTATAGTAAGTATCTTCTCTAACAAGAGCAATACATTTATGAAACTAGTTACGTATAACTCTAATAGGGCCTATAATACTTGAGTTATCTAAGGTAAATTTTTAGTAAATAGGGAAATCCTAGCGCTCTTTAGAACTAGTGCAATTTTCATAAGAAAGACTCATTTTACAAATATGCATACTACTTCTATAAATTTACTTTACTTAAAATAAAAGGGAGAAGTACCCTATATACTACTAGAAGAAATAAGATAGAGCTTAGTGAGAAATTATATGCGCTTATATTAGAGATTACCTAAAAAATTAAGTTATTCTCATCAATCAAAATACTAACTAATATATTATTATATATAACGTAATAATTTAATATAGTTCTATAAATAAAAGAAAAGAGTTAAAAGACATACTTTTTTTAGTGATTTATTAGAGGGCTAGCTTCTTCCCTATCCTTAAGTTTAAAAGTCTTTTAGATATTAATTAATAAGGTCTTTTCTCATATAAACTCTACAATTATATGGATACTCTCTATTACCCTATTTTTCTAAGTAAAGATAGTATTAATCCCTAAGTAAGCTGCTAAATACTACGTAGGCTAAGCGTACTTTTTCTATTTATGAAAGACAAAGAGGGTAAGAGAGGTACCTTAATAAGATATATAGTATTCCTTTTATAGTAATGCTTCTAGTAGAATTGGTAGGTAAAATAGACTCCTTTAACACTTAAATATACTGCGCGCACTTTTACAAAGAGATAGGAATAAAAGTATCTCTTGTTTGCATGTAGGTTTGTATAAGGGAGCTTCTTATCTTAGTGTAAGTAATAAGGTTTTTCCTCTACAATGTTAGAGTAGATTATTAAAGACTGATTTATGAAAGTACTAGAACACAAGGCATACTTAAAAAGTGCCTCTCTTAAAAATAGGGCTATAAAAGGTAAGTATCTCTTCCTATTACTACTTCTAAAATAGTCTTGCATAGCTAAGTACTTACAAATATTAGAATATAAAGCTAAAGTGTACGCTCTTCTTTAATAGAGAAGTTATGACTTACCCCTATAACTGTTTAATTATATGATTCTACCTCTTATCCATAATAGAAATATAACAAGTACAGTAGATACTTATTCCCTTATAGCTATATTTTTTTACAAAAAAAGTTTATACTAAGAGAGTGCCTTATTCTTTTCTAATAATTTCATATAGTTCTAATAATTTCATATAGTTTGCTCCATAGTAGTTACTAAGGCAAGCCTCTAGTACTAGCTTTGATATTAAGGTAAAATAAATACTTCTCTATAAGTAATATACATATTTAGATAATAGCTTTCTAAGAGATATACAAAGGGTATATATTATACTCTCTATCTAGTGCGAGTGCACTATGAATGAGTACACAGCAGCTTCTTTCTTAAAGCTATGATGAAAGTAATGCGTATAAATAGGGCACTTTCCTTCTCCTTTGTAACTCTTTTATAAATACCATGATAGAGGCGCAGTTATTCTTCTTATAATTAATCTTAGACGTATATAGCGTTGTATAGAAAGTCCCCTTCTTCTGACTTAAAAGGTATAACTCGGACTCCTTCCCAAAGCTTTTAGCATATAATAATTTATAAAAGACTCCTCTAAGACAAACTCTTATTTACTCTTTATAAAAACATAATACCTACTATAATCTATAATAGCAAAAAAATAGCAAGGGTATTTTCTATCTAACACAAAAAGAGAGCTCTCTACTTCTATTTAAGGCATAGATTCCTTATAAATTAAGATATACTTCTCTAATAGTTCTACAGTACTATACTCCCTTAACCTTTGATAACACAAGAACTATAGCATCATCTTCTAAATATAATAAATAATGCATCTATATAAAGTATCATAAGCAGTCCTCCTTTATAGTTTTTATAGTGAAGTAAAATCTCTAAGTGCTCTTTTTAATAATTAAGTAATCTCTCCTACATAGTATTAATAAAGTAATTTCACTTCCTGGCAGTAGTATAAATCTTTTAAACGCATAGAGAGTTACTATATTACTAAGGGAAGTTTTTTATATTACCATATATTTTTATATAACTAGCTAGGTAAAATTACATATAAAATAAAGGAAGCTCCCTATTAAGTACCGTATTATTAGGAGTATAATTACTTTGCTAAACATACTTGTTAAGGAAAAAGACATATAACATAGTTAGAGTATAGCTTTCCCTTCTATCTTAAGTAAATGATGAGGACTTAAGAAGGTAATATTATACTTAATGTATTAATTACTGGGGAGGGTAAGATAGATGGTTTCTTTATACATTTGTAAAGAGAAAATACCTCTATTAGGTTAATAGGGGTTAAGAGTACTTATAGTTAATTCATCTTTTATACTTAAGGGAAGTGTATGCTAATAACTCTTCAGATGCTAAAGTCTTTGCCCTTGCTTAAGGGGCAGAAGTATCACGTATAACTTTAAGTAACATAGACGCTTATATTTAAGGTGCACATGCGATATATATCAAAAGGTATACTAGTATCTTGATAAATAAAAGTATATTGTAGTAACTCTAGTTAAAATACTGCATTAAGATAGGGTAACTCGCGTTTATAAATTAAATATATTAGGAGAAGAGTACCTATTTATACCTGGACAATTACATTTCTTAAACATTAAAGCGCGTTTCTCTCTAAGTTCTATAATAGGCATACTCTTTAATAGTTATTAATTAAGATGCTATCCCCATTCCCTTTAATAAGTAATTCATACTTAGTTATAAATGAAATAAATGGGAGAGACCCATTATTTAGTTTATAAGATCCTTAAGTCACTGCAATTATACAGGAGAACTACTCCCTTCTATTTTATAAATAACTTCTAGAATATTAAGAAGGGTAGCTTTTATTTAAGTCTCTATTAAAGATACTTCTTTTGAAATATATTTATTTTGTAAAGTGAATTTTCTTCCTGTCATTACATAATGAATAAATTCTAAATGCTTGAGTAAGTCTTCCTCTATGCTTATATATACTCTTGTTTATAATGCTTTAGCGTACGGAGAGCTTTATACTACTATTATATAAGTTACTTGGGGGAGAAGAAGTATCTCCTCTATATAAAAGTATAGCTAGTATAAAATTATAAAACACTAGTATAAAGAGCTTTTCTAGTCTAGATACTCTTTTCTATCTAGTGATATAGTTAAGGGAGAAAAACTCTCTTTCATTAAGCACGAGTGAAAGGATATTTCTGTCCCATTTTAATCAGTTACTTAGTTAGTAGTTTATATTTAAAAGAGCTCCACTCTTTAGTAAATAATTATAAGAAAGAGTAAAATAAGGTACTTCTCTGGCCTTTATTTAGATATAAGACTATAATTAGAGTAAGTTAAGAAGTGATCTAGTGATAACCTATTCTATACTTCTTTAACAAAGGAATAAGAAATGTATAATGTATATTCTTCTCCTTAAGGGTACACACTGCTGTTTACTAAGATATAGTCTCTTACTAAAGTAGTAAAGCATATTCCCTTACTACAATAAATATGACTAATAGTGCAAAGGCTACTCCTTTCTTTACCTAATTAAGAAGAATTATGACTATAGAGTTACATAAGACTTTCTATTTTACCTAAGAAATCTAGATTATTAAAATATAGTATAATAGGATATAAAAAAGTACTTAAAATATAAAATCAAAAGAGTAATTGTTCCTTTCTCTATGCCTCTCTTCTATTTATAAGGTAAAATTACACCCGATTACTTAATAATTATTAAGGGCTCTTAGATACAGGAGCATACTTTCTTACTACTAATTAAGACTTAGAGAGTAATTAGTTATAATTCATTTCTTTTGTAGTTAATAACATGCCCTAGATACAACAAGGGGAAAAATAAAAGGCTCCCTATGAACTTCTTATACTATAGTTATACTAGCTTATATCCTTACTCTTTATATGAATCTTTGTATGAGAAGGAGCTCTTTATGTATTTTTTATAATAAGACAATCTAAATATTCCCTAAGAATCTATTACCTCTATTACCATAGTCTATTTCAAACAAAGCTGTAATAGAAAAGCAAGTACCCTTAATAGTACTTACTCTTAGTAGTAAGAAAATAATTATTTATGCCTTTATTATAAAGCGCTTTGTGGTTGTGGGAGGAATATCTATACTTAAATTATATTAGTTAAAAAATAGTATTAAGTAAAGCACTAAATGGCTTTATTCTGCATGAAACTATTTGAGAATACTATTTATAAGATAAAAGGGCATTAATTTATTTATATTATAAATAGGAATAAAGTAAACTTTTTCATTGGGGATTAGTATTATTAAACATCGGGCTCTCCTTTAGTAGCAAGCAATTATATCATGAGTATGCTCTAAAGCACGCTATGTATTTCTACAAGTATTTAAGCATATTGAGTTAACCCGTTTATTATACAATAATGATTAATACCTTGATCATTATACTATATTAAGATTAAAATACCTCCTACTATCTTTTATATAATATGTTAAAGAGTAGGTCTTATCTAACACTCTTTGTTCGGGGAAATACTCAGTATCCTATAAACTTATATAATTGTATAATGAAAGGAGCATTTCTCTAAGGAAAGCTCTAGAATATAAGGTATAAGGAGTACTGCCTCCTTTTCTGTAAAGACATGAGTAAATTATATATATATATAATTTAGGAATTATGTCTACGAGGATTATTAAAAATGTATAAATGTAGTTGCGCTTTGATAAATCTCTATGACTAATACTCCATGTTTAGGAGGTACTAGTTTCCAGCCCCTTAGCAAGTAATTTAATAAAAGATAGGGTTGATCTTGCAATTACATGCCCACAAGAATATTATAAATAATAAGGTGCATTTAATAATTTAATAAGAACTCTCTAAAGTACTCTATAAGTAATATAACCTTTAAGCCTCTAGTAGACACTAGTCCAGTACGTTCTATCTATAAATGATTAGAAGTAAAAATAATTATTCCTTATAAATCCCCTTTATACTTTATAATACATACTAATGTATCCCTAATTAAATAGTAATTAATAACTTAAATAAAATATTACTTTATAAAAAGATTGGAGGATAAATAACTTAGTACTCTAGTAAATAGAGTTTTTATACTTGAGAAATACTTAGGCATTATTAATTATAACATAATACTAGCCTCTATAGAAGCATATCATTATTTACAAGGAATATACTCGCTATGAATAAAAGCAAAGAGTATTACTATTTCTCTAGGCAAGCGTTAATAGAGGCATGTATCCTAGTTACTCTTAAAGAGAGAAGAAAGTCCCTTGCACATTTATACTTTATTACTAACTAGGACAAAGAGAACTTATTATAGAAAGGGTAACATATACTTACTTTTCTTAGAGGGGATGCGTTTAAACTTTTTGCTTTATCTATATAAATAAAATGTTACTTCAAGTAGAAGTACTCTTTAATTTAATTCTATTACTCGATAGAGTAGATTGCACTTATTAAACGGGAGCGCCAGTACTACACACTCTTACTATATAATAGAAGGTGCTTTACTCCTGTTACTAAACTCTTAGAATTCTTCTAATAAAGGTTTAAGGAACTACTCTTTGTACTGACTATTTATGAAAGACTCTC
>JAYMSP010001359.1:0-32996 GCA_036897095.1 Plantago elongata
ACTCCCAGACGACGAACCACCCCCGCTCGCGGACCAACCCGCCGCACCCTTTCACCAATCACCGGATTCCTTCACGAATAAGGAGGCGGCGGCGCCCCTCAACGCGTGCAATGAACACCCACGAGGAACGAGAGGCAGGAAGGAAGGCATCGCGACTCGATTTTAGTGTAAGTTTGTGTTGATTTGATTTGATTTGATTGGGATGATTGGGATGAATAGGTCACTAGCTGCTGCAAAATGGGTGAACAGTACAGCCATTTGAATGTCCATCCATACACAAAAATCTCCCAACACCATCCAAATACCCCATCCAAATTGGCATCCAATCAACCCCTTAGAGATTTAATCTCTACATTTTAATTGAAGGAGCATTTCCTTTCAGGCGATCTCTTGTAGCAGTTAGCCATGTATTTGACGGTACTAGAATACCATTACCTAGTACATTATTAGTAATTCAATACTTGTTATTACTGAACTTTATCGTATTGATGTTATTCGCTTCGTCGTAATCTTTAATGAAACTACATTCGTATATGCATAGCTGTTATAGGCTCATTTGCATAGACGTGACGTAGCCCTTATCTGATTGATATATCATTAGGAGGGTGATGAGCTGCGACCAATGTACTATTAGCTAAGTCGTATAAGCACACTTCATGGAAGTATATTCTTCCTTTAGCTAGAATGCCATGATCTGGGAATTTACATGTCTTGTAATCTTTATTGTATGTGATAGGGTTTTTGAAGTATCCTTTTTCACAACTATATGTCTACCCTTAAGAACTAGCTTAATTAATTCCTCAAAAGAAAAACCATGTGGTTTAGACTTTATTGTACTACGACAACTATTTTACTACTTGGGTTAAAACAAGTACTCCTTCTATCACGAAGAATTTCTTACGTTAGGGTTGGTGCATAGTTTTATGCGAAAAAATAAAGTAATGATAAAAAAATGAAGAAGGTGATAAAAAGTGCATTTTTAGTTACAAAATGTTTAATTTATATGTAAAGTTGAGATCGTTTATTATTTATTAGTAGTTGGGTACTAATAAAAATGACAAATGTATGAATTTGCGTTACGGAGGGAGTATTACTTTTAGTAAATCAGTGATTAATGAGACGAGCAAGCTTAGATTGATTGATCTCAAACTCAATCTGACCGTTGACAAACATTTTCATGAGCGGCTCGATTTTCTAACGGCCCTTATCAAAACACAGATTCTAACCTTTAAAAGAAACTTGATTAGAAAATAGAAAACAAACATATAAGGTAGTCATTGATAGTGGTGTGTTTTGATACTTTAATGGTTGACCATGTCAAAATACATTGCTTGGTAGTAAAAATTGAATTTGAAAATACATCTCAAAGTCCGAAAATCTGCGGGCCTACACTCAAAACACACTTCAGTGGGTATTCCGGAAACTCTACTCCCACTAGTAATTTCAAAACCACTCACGGAATGTATTTTTCCGTACTATGCAAATTGTCCAAATTGACCTTAATTTCATACACGCAATTACAAATCAATCCTTGTAACTTAAAAACATAATTTAAATGAGTATAAAATTGTTTATTACTTATCCTGTTTTCCACACGAATAACGGCAGAAGGTAAGCAACCTCCCATTTTTTCATCCCTAAAGCTTTTTAGTTTATGTTGGATGGATTGAATTAATATAATGACGAGTTTGTTATATTAAAATTTCAAATTTATTGGTAACAACTATATTTCTAATTTTGAATTTTCAAACTGTTTGTTACACTACTAAACTTCTTAAACTAAGTTAAAAAAGTTTGAACCAATTTCATGAAGCTAAAGAAAAATATTTTAACTTGATTTATATCCGCTTAACAATTATACTTCTATTTCTATACAACTATTTCTATTTCTTTACTTTTTTAATTATTCTAACAACATTATAACCAACCAGTTTATTTCAGTTTAGTTGTGTGTTCAATTAATTAGACAACGTGGAGTTCGTATTGGTCATATGTGTTTTCATGTTTGTTGCGTTCGTTGTTATGACTTGTAACATTACACTATGTTTATTTTTGAACAATTAATTTGACTTTACTTTTGAATATCTTGCTTTCACAATTTATGTGAGGTAATTCATCAAAAAGTATCATGTGAAATTTTACAAATATGCCTTGTGAATTGTAAATAGTAAATTTGAGAAAATTAAGTAAAGAAGAATAGTAAATTTAATTTAAAATGCATATTTTCATTTCATTATTTCATATAATCAAATTGGAAAAAAAAGTACTTAACTAAATACATTTACAACTCATACCAAACCGTGTATAACAAGCGAAACTTTATTGGTATTTCAGCCATTTTATGCCTTAAGTTATGTAAATACATATCAAGACATGCTTCCATTATCCTACCAAGCGATATAGAGTGTTTCAAAATACATCACAAAACACTTATCCGAAATTCTACTAAGTGACATGTTTATCGGCCAACATTTTAAATATATACCCCTAAATATATACGGGCTTTACATGTGTGTTTTGACCAAATAAAATACACCATCTACCAATCAGTCTCTAAGCATATAATGAATTGGGCTAACGAATTGGATTGGATTTCCGGTGATTGACCAGCCCTAGAGCACATATTGTTGGGATCCTAAAATTCACATTTATCTTATATATAGGATAAAACCATAAAAAAGAGACTAAAAAGAAACAATCTTAGAGCACTAGTTGTAGGATGCTTAAAAATTTTCTATTCTAAAATCTCTATTATACTATATATATATTTAGGGGATGGTAGTTTAAGTCAAAAAATGCAGAAAACCTATTTCTAATGTAAAATCACTAAATGAGCACGTTGGACCCATCAATTACACCTTCAAAAAAAATTAGGGAGTGCTCAAATGAAAATTTTAGTTTACACCCAAAAATGCATTTAGTGTGGACCCCACCAATTTAACTTTCCAAAGATTGTTGCTTTTTTAGTCTCTTTTTTAGTTTTTTATGGTTTTATCCTATATGTGAGATATAAAAGTAAATTTTAGGATCCCAACAACAAGTGATAATAGTAAACTTAAATTGGTGGGGTCCACACTAAATGTATTTTTAGGTGTAAACTAAATTCTTCATTTGAACACTCCCTAAATTTTTTTGAAGGTGTAATTGATGGGTCTTACATGCTCATTTAGTGATTTTACACTAGAAATATATTTTCTACATTTTTTTGACTAAAACTACCATCCTTAAATATAGAACATGTTTAGCAAAACTAACTGAAAAGTTAGTTGATAGCTAAAAAGGTAACTGATAGTTGAATAATTAACTGGTAGATTATTAGGTAATTTTCTTTTTCAACAAGTTAAAGCTTCTCAAACCAGCTAACTTCTCAGCTAGTTTGTTTGAGAGCTGTGTATTTACGTAACGAGTTTTTTATTTAAAAAAAGTTTGTGGTAATAGAGTTATAGTATAATGATGTTTTGAGGATAAATGTGAGGAGAATTTTAAGCATTTTATGAACTTTTTAGAATAGGTTTGAGAGGAATATTTTAGGGGAATTCTACAACTGACTCTTATTTGCATTGGATTAGACCCGTATTCGGCCTTGCCAAGAAGCCCAATCAAAGAGGCGATTCGCAAAAACCAATTTATCTTTGATTTTCTGAAACCAAAAAAGAAAAAATAACAGGACGAAAGATTAGAAGTTGAGAAATTGTTGGAAATTGATTGAAGATGTTTCCACGAAGAGTGACGCGTTCGATTCCACTGGTCGCTGGAGCTGTCGTGTAAGCTTCTTCTTCTCCGATTACCGTTTCTTTTTCTTCTCCGATTACCTTTTCTTCTTCTTCTTCTTCGTTGTAATTTATTACCTCTTTTTGCTGTCGCTAGTTACCTTATGTAGTTATGTGGCTAATTAACTCTAATTCATCATATGATTTCTGCTTTTATGGTAGTGTAGCGTTTAGGGAAGTTGTCATTTTTATTGCTAACTTTCATCTTCTTTGCTTATGTATGTTGGAAGTTTAGAAAACTTCAAATTTGAGATCATTGTTGGCTTTTTGTAACTGGAAAGTGTAAATAATTGGGGATGTATACTGATTGGATAAGGTTTGGACTATCATATAGGAGAATTGACATGATCTGGGTGAAATCCGATTTGAATCGAAGAACTCCATTTTATGTGACTCGTTTGAAAAAAGCTTACTGTATTCTCATCCCAGTTTTGTGGGCACGTTGTACTAACTACACTTCATACCTCTGGCCTCCATTTTCAGTTGGATGTGATGTTATAGAGGTGTGGGCGTGGCTATATGCACGTCTTTTGACCTTATCTGTTGATGGGGGTGTTTGTTGCATGATTTCATGACGTCTATAGATTGGGGCTCGTGCGTTTTCAACAGATTTTAACTGTGAAGTTAGATTTAGTGTCTTGTGTCATTTGATGACGACGGATTCAAGCACATGTGAGTTTTTGTTACCTCATTAAATGAGGAAAAGTGATTGTATGCATATTAAGTAGAGTAGTAGAAAGGTAATAATAGATTTGGAGTGAAGTTTGAGTTGGCGGAAGAATTTAATCCTCAAAGGGTTATATTGGCTGCTACTCGAACTGTCATGAGTAAAGCAGTAGAAACGTAATAGATATGAAAGTGAAATTTGAGTTGGCGGAAGTATTTAATCTTCAAGGGGTTATTTTAGCATTCAATATGTCTGCGATGGTTTTAGTAATGTGTAGAGCAGTGGAAAGGTAATAGTTATGTAAGACATGGAAGTGAAGTTTGAGTGTGTGGAAGTATTTAATCTGCAAAGGGTTATTTTAGTATTCAATACTTTCAAGTGAATAATACTTGGAATTTGGAAACAAGTCGGTATCTTTTTGGGACATGACAAAACTCAAAGCACAAATTTTACCTTCTCAGTTGCTATTTCCTTAAACTAAAACCACCTGACTAATCTAGCTTCCGTTCGAATTTTCATTTTTTGTTTTAGTCTATCTTTGAGTTTTGTGGTTTAACTCTAACAATTAGGATGCGTGCTCAAACTAAGGAGTGTAATCATTAATTTGACCAAGTTAACCACAATATTGGGGTAATAACCAGTATAGGTATGCTTGTAATAGTATTTGCTTATAATGCAAGTGTGCAACAACTGAGAGGTTTCTCAATGCCTTGTTATGCATGTCCTTGACATTCATACACTGGGAGTAATTTTTAAAAATATGTGCAACATGTAGTGCTTATTGACATATGCTTCATGTTAATGTTCTAGTGGTGATAGAGAGTTAGAGACGTGTCACTCTCAAAGAGTGCTAACAACAATTTCCGCATAACAATTTATTTGTTTCTAACAAAAGCAGGTAGGTTTTTGGTATGACGGGCAGCTTTCATCGTCTCTTCTGTAATAGGCTGAAAGCAGGAGCTAATTAGGCTTCTATGCTTTCTTCGCTAATGCATCTGCAAGAACTATCTCATAAGTTTCTAAATTTGCTGGCACTATTTGCAAACATTAAGCACATTCACTAATAATTCGACCTTTTGTCTTTCTGCAAATTTGGGCACGATTTGATTATTATGTACCTGGTTGTTCCTGATATTTTGTCTTCTGGTTGGTATTTGAATTGTAATATACTGCATATTCATCCATAATACATCCCCTAGTTCTCGTTTGATGTCAGGACATTATGCTACTTAATTACGCCTCTTATTTAGCTGATGATGAAATAGGTTTCCAAAACTTTTGTAAAGATGGACCAGTTACCTAATGATTAGTATACCTTTGAGTGCTTTAGCTCAACTGATTCTCAAATTTGGCAGTGTGGGAATCGTCTCTGGAAATTACTTATTTGCTACCCCCCTCAATGATTACTGGAGAAAAAAGATGGAAGAGGAAGCCGCAGCAAAAGAGACCGATGCTCGCTCTGCCTAATTGGGTTCAACTTGTTAAGCAATTTAACAAGGCGAGAGGATACTACCAATTCTGATTCCATTTGTCGATGATGTTAGAATAGCATTACATCTGCAGTGCAATGTTGACCATGTAGGCTGCCTTTTCTTTTCTTTTTTTTAAACGGCAAATGTGACTCGAACCCCGATCTATTGGCTGGAGAGAAAGCGTCTTACCATCTGAGCTGCACTGCTAAATGATATTTTTAAGAGAGGTCCCAGATATAGTCTGAAGTTGACTTGGTGTAACATTCTTCTAATGTAATCTTTCCTTTCATTTTTTTTATGTCGTCTTGATTATAAAAACAGTTTGTGACATGCCGAATAAAACTGAGAAAACCATTGTATTTGCAGAAATGCAGTGTCAAAACTGTAGTAAACCTACAGAAGACACTGAATAATTATCAATAGAAGTTATGGAATCTATTGTTGCAGGGCAAAACAGCGGAAACAGAGACTTAGGTAGACAAAATATAGGAAGCAAAACACTACAATCTGTTGAAATCATATACATTTGAATAGATATTTACAGTTCTCAAACTATGTGATTGCATAATCCAGAGAGCTTCAGGAATAATTTGATTCCTATAGTTGAATCAGTATGCAGGAGCAGGAGTCAAAACCCAAGGGCTATTCAAGATTTGCAAACACAAGGTAAGACAGACAGAAGCAACAGTGGAAGATTTACCGCTCATATATCGCATTGCTTCGACTCCCCTATCGACCACTTCCTCGTGAACAACGTCAACACCCTTCTTCATACGCTCTGAGAGTTTCTGTAACAGAAAGTCCAGAAAACATCTAACCGTCTCAAAAGTCACCATTCCGGTCATATTCACTACAAGTTTCCTATTACTCGGCACTGCCAAAGTCGAAGACACATTCCCAACCCATCCATTACTATCAATAAGCTTCTTTGGTTTATAAAAACTTATCTGTTTCTCATGATCATCGAAGCCATCTTCAAGTTCAAGCTTGTCATAACAACTCAACTTCGAACTCATAGCAGAATTCGTCTTCCAGAGCTGATGAGACGTTCGGACAAAAGTATCCACTCCACCATTACACACAGACACCATCAAGTCTTTCACTCTCGCTTCGTGCTTGGGATTAGTCAAGCCAGCGAATATCTCATCGTAAGTGTTGATGCTCATCGTTTGCTCCAGGTAAACGGTCACAGCCGTACTAACAAACAATCTAATGCAATCTGATATCAACTCTTTGCATTTCTCATCACAAGAAAACTCGATCCACCTTTTGACATTCTTGCTCCATGTCAATGAATCTTCAGAATCCGAACACAGGGCCATAACCAAGTTCCTAGCTAGACTGCCAACCACAACAGAAGCAAAACCCGTCCCTGCATCCGAAAACAACTTATCGATCACCCGATGAACGAAACCTGGCCTTTTATCCATACAACTACCATATTCCAGAGCTTCTTGATCACCAAATCCTTGCAAAACTCCAACAGTAAGAGCCCTAGTAAGTCTACTTAACGATTCCGAAAACTCGTTCGAGCTCATAACCTTGGAAACTTGCTTCAAGCTCTGTGGGACTTGATCAGAATCGGAACTGATGAAGTCCTTGACATCCCTGGAAAGAATCCCAATAGTGTCAGCTGAATCAGACACCATTTCAGCTAGAGAAACAAATGCACCAAAAAGTTTGAAGAATCTGTGCCTCTTTTGAACAACAGAAGGCAGGTTGTATAACTTACATGCACCATAAGTAGTCAATCCTAATGCACTCAAGAAGAGAACCCTCTTCTTGTTTTTCTTGGTAAAGTGTAAACCTTTCTTCAATAGGATAAAATCCATGTATGAATAGAATGAATAGAAATGTTGAAAGAAATAATAATATGGGGAGAAAAGATGCAGTACGTATCTGTCGGTATGTATTTGTCAATGTTATCCAATTTGAAGAATGAGGAGTATGTTCGTTTGGGTTGTTGAGTAAGTAATACTCCTCCTTCTCGTTCTTACTTGGTCGATCAAATATCACGCACTGAAGTGATTATTTATCTACTCAAATTGAATATTTTATATATAAAAAAATTCAATTTCAGTTAAAAAATACCACTCAAATTCTATCTCAATCAATCTTTTAAATATTTTTAAATTGAATTTGACTAAATTACTCTAATTTACCAGGAAAAAATATCATCAAAATCATCATTAAGCACATTTTACAGCCCTTCATATTGTATATATCTTTATTGAAATAATTTTTCAACGTAACTTATAAGCAATTTAGACTCAAAATCAACTTAAACATTATTGCAAAATTAAATGTGACTTTGATTGTTATACCATCAGGTTTTGTATAATGCAAATAGTAATATAAATTAAAGTATATACCTTGTTCACTCCACAATCTCAGTGGAAAGATTTAATAGTTACTTCTCACATAAGGAAGAAATCAAAATTATCTAATGAACTAGCTGATAAATTATTTATAATATAATTTAGCATCTGTTAATGTTGAATAATATACTGAATTAGGGTCCGTTTGAAAATCAATTCAAATTTCAATTTAAATTGTATATTGTTTAACATATAAAAATACAATTTGTATTAAATTTTTTTCAATTCAATTGCATCCCAAATAATCATATACATAAGTAATTTATGACGTATATTTATATAAAATTAAATTATTATTTACCTTTAATAATTGTAAAAGGTTGACAGTTTGAGATATGAATTGAATTGAATTTAAATTATATTTTTATATAAAATTTTAAATGTTTTTTTTAAATTGTGTTATATATCATAAATTAATCGGGTTTAAGTAGCATGTCGAACCGTCTGAATCATTGGTAGTGGCGGGTAACACGTGTGAAAGTGTAGGGCCGGGAAGTGCAACTACTGAAGAAAAGTGGATATGGATGGTTTGTAAAAGGAGTGTATTTAATATTATCTGATAGTTTTGATAGGAGGAGAGGATAGAGATGGACTGACTGACAATAATCAATGTTCAACCAGAGCGGCTGCCTGCCTGCCTGGTGATAGCTAGTTGTTGAAATGTACTACTCGCACCGTACCCCAAAAACGAAATATTTTTCTGTTTTAATCATTCTACTACACAGGATAAAATACGTTTTCATTTTTAATAATAATTTCACAATACAATTCATTTCCACCACATATAATTTCTCAAACTCATTTTTAACTACATATTACATATTCTTTTTTAAATTGTATTTTTTCCAATTATTTCGTTCCTAACAAGACGGAGGGAGTATATTTCTTCTTCATACTCCCTTCTTCCTACTAAACTAAAATAACTTTTTATGTTAAACGTTCCATCAAAGTAAAGTAATTTTCATTTATAAAAATAATTTCACAATAAAATTCATTTTCAACCACATCGTTATTAGATTAGTATATACTTTTCTATTTTAAATTAATTTTTAAGTACATATTATATATTTCTTTTAAAAATCATACATTTGAGATATGTTTTATCTTAGTTGGGATGGAGGGAGTAATTTATAAATCAAGATATATCTAGCCTTTTCTTCCTTGACATCATCTTCAACTATATATCATGTGTGTATTTTCCATCTGGGAGTACGTATATATCTCAAAAATCTAAGTACTTGGGCACAAGCCACATGTATAGTGTATTATAGTGTTTATACATACGGATAAGATTCAATTTCACTCTTTAATATAAATTAGACTAAGATAAAATTCGAGAATTAATGAGAGATCAGTCCTTCTTAGTTCTCAGTGATGTTATTCAATTCATTTTAGTTCGAGTTAAATCGTTATGAGGTAAATGTGAGGTTGGATTGTCCAGTGTTCCAAGGCAAGACAGGTTCCAAGCCGTGGTGAGTTTCAAGGGAAGCTGGGTTCCTAGCAGTGGTCAATTAGGAGTGAAGCTTACTTGTAATCTGCAAGAAAGAGGGAAGGGAAGCTTACGGTTGTAGTAGATGAGCCTTGTGAGGCTTTGGTTCTCAAGTCTTTCATAGTTGAACCTGTATTGGACGTCAGACTCACTTTTAGGGCCTCAAGTCTTCTAATCGTGCTCGATCGATGAGTTGGATTCATTTTAGGTCATAAGAGCGGGGGCGGATTATAATATACATATAACTTTTATGACAATGGATGTTTTTTCTTTCTATTTTTCAACTATATTGTTGTTTCTATGTAAGTTACAATATTTGAGTAAAATGTATAATAAAATATAACTTGCAAATCATAGTAAGCTCAGAAAATGAATATTGAACTGTTATTTTTGCCCGACTCAAATTAATTTTGCTATTGAATCAAATTTATGATATCATCACCATTCTTCGTTTGATTTTGATTAATTAAAAATTTAAAAAAAAAAAAGAGTACAGAAGTAGTACTAACTACATTACCCATAAATAGCAATGGTACCACATCGAGTTTAGCATCCCGGAGTTGATTGGTGTGCCAGCTTTCTCTACTTCACAACTGCTACGTGTAACCTTTCCCATTTTATCGCCGACATCCAATTTTCCTACCTGGTGGCGTTCTGTTTATGTCATCCATGATCTCTCAGTATTTACTTCTCTTCACGTGAGATTGTCTTCATATAATCTCACATGCCACCACATATCATGGAACTATGCAAGGAACTTATTTTTTTGCACCTAGTTTGTGGGTTATTGCTATGTAATCTTTTTTGAAACGATAAAAGTGAATCGAGCTTATTGCTAGGTATGTTATATTGTTTATGATTGCTGATCTTGAATTACATACTATGCAAAACGGTCAGAAAGTTCAATCCAATCTTTGGTCTCAGTCACCAAACCGAAATATTGGCACCCCCTCAAAACAGATGTGCATATGGCAAATGATCATTCTTGAAAAGGGTGAGAAACTAAGAATTATGAAATGACAACGAGTCATTTACTACAAACCAAGTCCCCAAAGTATTTAGACAATGCAGTATCAACCACCAACTGATGACTATAGCAAAGAGTTTTTCAAGATCAAGTTTGGATCTTGCACAATAAATCAGCACCAATTGTTTACTTATGCATCAATATATACAGACATGACAACATCCAACATTTCAAAGATAGGCGAGATATAAATTAAGTTTATTCACAGAAGTAAAAGACCGAATATTATGTGCCGTACATGATTAATCAGCCACGTAAAGGATGTCAGCCAATCTGATCCCTTAGTGTTGCAGGGGATTGACTTCCAATGTGTATTTATTCGATCCTAACCCAATCTCGTGAATCCTTATCAGAACTGTCATTTGATTTTCTATAAGTTGCAGGAATATCTCCATCATCATCTTCAAGATCACTAAATGAGACATCATCCTCGTCCTCAATAGGGACTGTGGCATTGGTACGGGCATTAGTACTGGCTGTACCAATTTCTTCAGTTTCTTCTTCCTTTAACCAATCATCTGCATCATCTTCATCTTTATCGGTAACATTTGACAAACTAGATTTCAAATTCTGGTCTTTCACTTCTTGGCGAACATCTTTTTCACTCTTGCTGTCAATCTGGATTTCAGTACTCTTGGCTAGGGCCTTCACTGGTTCAGAAGTTGAAATGCTTGTTTCAGTGTCAAATGACTTGTTACTCTCTTTATCAGAACTTGGAGATGGCACAGAGGAGAGCTCTTCATGACGCGATGCAGAAGTTTCATCAGATTTGGGGTACTCTTTTTCAATTGTAGACAGATTCTTTGACTCTGGTGCGAGAAACTCCCTGGCTTTCATTATCTGAACAGGAAGCCAGATGGTCAGCATAAGTGAAAAGATGAACGAAAGCCCAAGTTGACTATTCATGAAACAAATTCACAGGTGCCTGTTCCTCCAGCAGTAAAATACAGTATAAGAGAGCAGATTAGTGAACACACTTCTGGAAACTACTACTGGTGCTTCAGAAAAGGAAATCAGTTGAACATAAAAAATGAATAACATGTAGTTAAGGTATGGAATGCAACTCTCAGCATGTGGAACGAGAACCAAATGAAAGAGAGAAAAAAATGTGAAAAGGAGAAGAAAGCAAATTGTGATTAACTAAACGACTTCGTTTTACTTGAAGATACATAAAAAGGCTTGTTCTGCAGAAAAAACATCCAAGTTCTTCCTCCCATTCTAACTAGATCAAATAGAAAGTATGTATGTCATGAAGTAAAAATAAACACCAACTTAGTAACCAGAATTTCCACCAGACAGGCACGTGAATATGCTCACAAAAGGTAGGTAACTGAACTCTTCAAATAACTACGGTTTATCTCCTAAATTTGCTTATTCAACACACTGGCTGGCAAAATAAGACTTCAGAAAGAACTGGGTTACCCTGGAGATTGACACATTGAGGAACAACATTGTGCAAAAGCAAAAGCATGGATTAATGCCCTTTGTTAGTAAAGAAAAATTATAACATAGATGTCCAATTGATATAATATCCCAAAGCAAGAAAAATCATATGCTAATTCCTACAGATGGTTGTTACATTAGTAGATGATCAACATTTAGTTTGGCCTACAGGTCTTGCTTGAAAAAACTTCTAACTTATCACTGCAAGATGGTTGGACGAAGAGTCAGATAAGAGTAGCTTTCAAGATAATCTCGTTTCTGTTTGCAAAAGGTGCTATAATGCAAATCAGATTAAGCTTCAAGAATCAGAGCAAGTTAAGTCCATCTTAGCTGATCCTCTAACAGTTACGCTGGCATATTATTTTCAGATAATCAGAAGCTAGAATCAATCTTGCAGACACAATATTTAATTCAGATAAGCAATATCACGTTCAACTAATTTGTAGCAAACATCACTTGAGCTGAAAAAGCCCACACAAACACCTTTCTGGTCTCACATTTTCTTTCCGTGCATATTCTGATCAACAATAAGCTTCTTTATTACGTTTGTTTCTAATAATTCGTCCATGAACAAATCTCACTAAGCAGTAACCTACGTATTGGTTATGATATGAATCGTAAGCTTCTTTATTAGTACGATTGTTTCCAAGACTTCCAACATCAACCAATCTCACTAAATAGTAGCTACAACTTTGTCCTGATATGACCCCACAATATCCATTATCATTATATACAATACTCCCTCAGTCTCTGTTTCATCTCCCCGTGGGCCGGGCTCAGATCTAAGAACTAAGTAATTAATTAGGAGAAATGGTGATAAAGTAGGAAAAAAGAGTGAATAAAATATGACAAATAGTGAATAAAGTAGGAGAGATAATGTATAAAGTAGGAGAGATATTTTCCATTTAAGAGATGGGAAGATGAAGTTGGGATGGCCCAAAACGGAATGCGGGATGATGAAACTTGGACGGAAATAGTATATATCAAGTAAAATAAAAAAATTCCTCATGCCTCCTCACACAGACGTTAATATCCAACTCACTGTCTCCAAAGAAATATTTCACATAACTAGAGAGGAAGATCTCCACGTGTCTATGAAAATTAAACAAAACAGACCACTGAAAAGAAGTGCTCTGACCAAAAAATAATCAGTCAATACAACTAAAAGAAACTCTTCCATCGCGAATCAAGTATCCCAATACTTAAATATACATGTTTCCCGGGATAGGTAATGTTCCAGATCAGCATAGACAGAATGAAAGTCTTGCAGGTAACCAGCTTATAAATTTATCTCCAATATGAGAAGGAATTGCGTTGTAGTTGCTTTTGACATGAAATGATTATATTAGCAGGAAACCATCACAATGATCACGAGACAAAATAAACTAGAAATTCATCTCCAGTTCGGAATAGGACTATCTGTCAACTGTGCATCAGTTGCAATAATGAAGCACAAATAATTGGATTCTTCAAGAAGTTGCTTCTTGCAACATGAAAATGTAAGAACAACAAGACAACTGTAAACAAATGCAATCGCCAACACAAATAATAAAAGAGGAAGAGAGAGGTACCTGTGGTGTTGATAAAACTTCGGCATCTTGTTTAATTAGTCTAGGATAGACAAGTAGAAAATAAATCATCCAGAAGCAACTTTCAGTCATGAATCCAGGGCAAAGCTCAATTCTCAATGCAGCTAATTCAGGAGCAAGTCTCTCGACAGCCAGGGCATGTTCTTGTTGGGAATCAGACAAAGTAAAACCTATAATCACAGAGATCAAACCAAATCCATGGAGTTATAAGACCTCAAAATAACCCGCCATTCAACAAAAATAGTACAACAATTTACAACTGAACGGAGTACCAATCGCTTATTATTCAACTACACTACGTAATACATGCAACACATAAACAGCAGGTCCGATAGTCAATCGATTCAGTGATAGAAACACATGCTAAACAACTTAGTAACGTACTACATGGTGCCCAACTTAGATATAGTATGAAATTCAGAGAAATGGATCTATCTTCCACTTGAGATGATCTGAACTTAATCAACTGCCTTATTCGATTAAGATACTTCGGGTTAAAAATTAAACTACTCACAGCATCATCTTCAAGTGATAAGTAAAAGAACACACTAAAAACATCAAACTACTGTTCTATTCTATCAACACCATAAAGTGACAAGTCAAAACTCAATAAAATTGAAACTCGAAACAATCAACTCATCAAATCGAATCCAAACGCACCGAAATCACGACCAGCATCCTCAGGCAATGGAAAATCCAACCAAGTCTCCGGATGCAAAGCCAAATTCCTGGCAAAAGCCACAACATCATCAGTAACTCCAACTACTCCTGCATACCCCTCTCTCTTCACATCTTCATCATCCTCCTCCTCCTCATCCAGCTGCAGAAAGCTAGAAGCCGCTTTAGTAATCTCCGACACATTAATATTGTTCGAAAGTCGTGTAATCCCGCTCCTGAACTTCTCCCCGATCTCAACGAAGTCCGTCCGGATCCCCGATGACGAATCCGGATCCTCCAGTGACTCAGATCTCGTAGCAGGAGGGGGAGGGGCCAAAAAGGAAGCGACGCCCCAAAATTGGCGAGTTAGGGTTGTGGTGAGCTCAGAGAGGTCCTCTTTGACGCCTCGTGGAGAGGAGGATTCGTCTGGTTGAGGTTTTGTTTTGGGTTTAACGTCGTCATCATCGTCGTCGAGCTTGAGCGAGTTGGCGATCGATCGAGCTAGCCATGACATTGTGAGGTGAGAATGGAGATCGGGTCGGTCGGTGCAATTGGATCCGATTGGTTATTGGTAGGGAATTGGGAAATCACAGAGTGGCTATAATGATGGACAACTCTGTTTGTTTGTCGTGTGTGTGATAATTTACTTCACAAACCAATGATATTTGGAATATAATACCTTGAAGGAGTATTAAGGAGAGAAACCTCTATTTGCACCTTGCCCGCCATATTTATCACTAATTCTGTATAACAACCTACTCGGATCATAAACTTTAGATTATCTATCGTCATTCGTCACTCATTAATCAAGGTTTTGTTCTAACTAGAGGTGTATTTCGAACCGAACGAACCGAATAATAATCTTAACAAATGTTCTTTCGTTCGATAAATAGTGTGTTCAGATTGTGTTCGTCGAACACTAAAAAAACCTGCTCGTGTTCGATTCGTAAAAATTTCAGATAGTTCATGTTCGTTCGTAAGTGTTCGGCTGTTCGGTTCAATTGTGTTCGAATAGTTCGGTTCGAGCGTTCGTTTGTTCGTCTGTGTTCGAAAATACTAAAAAAAACCAAAACTCATTCAAACTCAAGTAATAATAATACAAAAAAAATTTAAAAATTCAGGATGAAGAGTTTAAGAGTTATAAACCATTGCAAAAGGCAAATAGATTGCAATATTAAGCCAATAATTAAACTACAAATTAAGCAATTCAAGTTAATTCATAAGTTTAGAGGTCATCAAAATTAGCTATGAAGTTTGTCACACATCTATAATATCAAATTATATAAAACAAGATGGGTGACAACTGTATAAAAGAATTCACATCCAATCTTCTTCAGCTCCATCAAATTAGCAATAACCGTATTAGTTATTATCTTAAATGGTCACCAACAGTTAACAATATACTAAATGAACAACATCACTTAACAATTCTCCAAATGTAAATTCAATATTAATGCAAAAGGTCTAAATCCACATTCATGGATCTCTATTTCATGCACATCTCTATGCTCATAAAAGTTTTTAAATAGCCTAAACAAATTCCAGAAAAGTCAAAGATTCAAGATCAAAATTGAGTGCTTACTACTTAGAAATAGCAAAGTATATAAAATTTAGCATTCACACTAGTATTTTCTTTACAGCTTCAAATCTTAAATTAATTCATTGATAAAGAAGATAAGTAGAATCTAGTCCACAAAAGGCAGATCCAACTTTCCAACAACAAACACTTTAAGCATGATTCCCTCACAAGTTAAACTTGCAGCTTCAGATATAAACTTTAAGCTTGTCAGTAATAAGTTACTGTTGAAGTAATAACACACTTGCACCAAAAAAATTGAAGGACTTTTAATAAAAGATTTTTCCTCAATGGATCTTGATGTTTATATCAATCATAGACCCGTTCAGAGATTGGGTAGTACAACCTCCAATGAATTTTGTGATTTCTACATATTGAGAAACCCAAAAAAAATTAATTGAACACATAATAAAATTGTATATAATTAAACAATTAATAGAGATTTAAAATTTATACCTTATCCTTCTTCTTTATACCATGAAGCTTGCGGCACCAATCTCCAGTACACACCAACATTTCAACCGTATATGGCGCCAAAGAAGCACGTTAAGTGTCAAACACTCTAGTTCCGGCACTAAAAGTTGCTTCTGAAGCCACTATGCTGATTGGAATGGCTAAAACATCTGCAGCCATTCTTGAAAGAATTTTGTATTTGGTAGATTCTTTTCACCACTTCAATGCATCCAATTTCACAATATCAACGCCAGTTGCATTATTTTGGGTTAGCAAGCCGTCTTCAAAGTAAGCGTCTAATTCATTCTTTTGTGTTTGAGCACCATTCACAAAAGATATTTGACTACGAAATTGACTCAAACTTTTAGAACATGTTGGTGTTACTGAAGAACTAATTTGAGAACTAATTTTTTTAAGGAGCTTTTCCAGGCAGCATAACTCACAAGGACATCCAACTCAATGACAAAAAAAAAAGGAAAAAAAACTAATATTATAGAAGGGTAACAGAAGTGAGAATTACAAAAGTAAAGCATAATCATACCTGTAGAACATGATGGTGTTACTGAAGTAGTCTTCCTTCCAAGCTAAGATGATTTGGATCGAGACCTTGAACTTGAACATGAAGAACCTGAATACATTTTTTCATATTCACTGTATAGTGAATAAAGTGCTACTCGAACCTCCATTTTATTTGTCTCAACTTCATCTAATGGATAAATTCTAGGAAAACAGTGTTCAATGACAAGCATTTTCATTTGTGGATCTAGAATCAGCTATGGACATAAGCAGATTACACTCACCTCAATAATTATCAAATTTTAGCTTCATATTTGCAACCATGTTCACTATAAATTGACCTGCATCGATAGCCTTACTATCCAAAAGCTCTTTAATCTTACAAACTTCTACCAAATACAAATTTGCAGTTGGATAATCACTGCATGACATCACGTGAGTTGATTCCCTAAATGCTTGTAAAACTGAACATTCCTTTTTAACCTTTACCCAACCTTCTTCATCGGGACATAAAGCAAATTCTCTGTCTCTTCCTTTATAATTTGAAAAACACTCTTTAAACTTATAGCACACACTAACATCTCAAAGGTAGAGTTCCACCTAGTTTTGCAATCATAGAGAAGTACCCTATCCGGCAAAGAAGTTTGTTTGACCGCTTTTACAAACTCCAAGCGTCGAGAGTCAGTTGTTTATGTAATCCACATCATCTCTAATAGTATCGACTATCTCGGTTGTCATACTCAGACCATCTTGAACTAGAAGATTGAGGATATGGGCACACCATCTCACGTGAAACAACCTGCCTTGAAGAGGTAATGATCTGGTTTTTGAAAATGTGGACTTCAAACTCCTGATACAAATGCCATTGTTTCTTGCATTATCATCTGACAAAGAATAGACCTTGCTCTCGAGCTCCCAACCTCTTGAACATTTTAAGATCTCATCGGCAATGATAATGCCTGGTCGAGGCGGTGGAAGATAAACGAAGTTTAGTACCCTGTTGGTCCAGATAACGAGAAAGGAAGAGACTATGGGGGGGGGGGGGGGAATTGTCTTTTCAAACTTTTGTCGATAAACACTATTTCTCATAAACTGGTGAGGAGACTTAACCTTATATCTTCAAAAAACTTGTGCAATCTTCAGTCTTCAAATATTCGATTAAAATCCATTGCTAGACGAGGTGGTACTAGACATGATGTCGATACGAGAGCTGGACGAGATGATTGACGAGGAACAGGGCAACCACAAGGATCACGGATGATGAGCAAGCAAAGTCAGCAGGTGATCAAGAACATCGGCAGGCTAGAGGCTGGGATCAAGTCGAACTTGGGCAGGACAAACTGTTGGGTCGAGTGGGAGAACGATTTCAATTGTGTGGCGCGCAAGAAACCGATCGACAGTGGGTCAATCGGTGCGGCAACAAGAAATCGGCAATGGCTTTCCGACCGATGCAGATGGAAGCCACAGATAGACTGTCGACAGACAATTGATTTCGGCGGGAGGCAAAAGGCGCAGGTCGAACAGTGGGTTCGATCTTGTGCGGGAAATAAAGGCTTTTTGTCGAGAGGAGATGATCACGGTATAGAGTAGGGAGCGAAAGGATCGTAACTTATAATGATACCATAAAAAAAATACTTTCTGAGAAGTATAAACAAGAGTTTACAAGAGTATATATACAAGAGTAGTCTACCTAAACCTAACTACACTAGATATCTAACTAAGCTAGATTACTAATTATACTAGAACTATGCTTCTAATCTAATATTCACATAATGTTGCGGGTGGTTGAGGACTTGAGAGAGAATCGTAGAGGAAGAATATAGTTAAGGGATTGTAAATAGAGTTTAGGGTGAAATCTGGGCTTTTGCTTTTGAAAAGATAAATGGGCCATGTTTATTGACACAGTGTTAGGCCCATCTCATAGTGAAACATAAAAATGTATTTTAACTAAATTGTTATTATAATTGCATTTGAATAAAACTTTGAAAAAAATACAACACGGGTTAAACATAATTTAAAATGTTATAGTTTTGAAAACATTCATATAAATTTAAAATACAAGTTAGGAATTTAAGAATCAAATGTTGTTGATTTAGTTTGTGTTGAATATTTATGCGTTTTTATAGTTTTAAGAGGTGTTTTAGTGTAAAAATGCAATGTTATGATTTTAAACTTCAATGTTAATATCTTTAGCATGTGGTGTATATTTTTTTCATGTTATAGCTTTATTAGGTATTGTAATAGTTTAAAAAACATTGTTATTGCTTTAAGCATCTAAGTTACAAGTTTTTAGATTGTGTTGCATGTTTATGCTTTCCTATAAATTTAAGATACAATGTTATAGTTTTATAAGGCACTATAATGGTTTTTAAGTAATAATGTTACCGTTTTTAGCTTGTGTTAAATATTTCTGCTATGTTATAGTTGTAATAGTCATTGATATAGTTTTAAGAGGCATTGCTATGATTTTATGAATCAATGTTATATTTTAGCTTGTTTTGCATGTTCCTTTGTATTTAATTAAGGTGATATTTTCAATGGGAGTTATGATTTTAATTAAGTTAATTTATGTTTTAAACAGGTGTTGATGATGACATCGAATGTGATAATATGTCTTTAAAAAGTTATTGCGGTGATAAAGCAACAAGTACCAACAACGAAATACAGGAAGTCGAAGTGCACCAACAATTTTAGTCGGAAACAACTATATGTTTGTATACATAAAACACATTGGATGAACCTTTATTGCTATTTTTTTGATGTGAGAATATATGTTTGAAACCTTTGAACGATTGAATATGTCAATATTGTAATGTCACGTGTTTCAAAGTAACTTACTTTAAGGTTGTTTATTGATATTCTAATGGCATTCATGATATTCTTGTTTAATAGTGGTCTAATTAGACTGCCATCTAAAACTATAACAAATCATTTTAAAAATTAACATTTTGCTCTTTAAAATCAACACATCTCTCTTAAAAATTAATAAAAGAGGTCAAAATTATGATTGAAATATCAAATACTAACGCATTAAAACCAACACATCATCTCTTAAAACATTAGTAAAAAAACGTTAAAACTATAACTAAAACTTTCAATGATAATAACTTAAAATCATAACATAATCTATTAAAAGGTATAACCAAAAAGTTTATCTCGGCGGTTTTTAAAAACCAAAACAAACATGATTTTTCTATTTAAAAAAAAAATTACTCTTTCTAAAACTTTAGCTTTTATTATTTAACAAAACAATACATAGAAGAATTATGACGCTGATTGGTATAGAATTTGAATGGGTATTTGGATGGATTTTGGTGAAATTGTGTTTGGAATGGAATTGAAATGGAGGTATTTAAAGTGTATTTTAGACCTAATTATTATTCATCGAGCCAAATGAACCGATTACAATTATATGGCAATCAACCCCTAGATGATTTATGTGTCAGAAATGTTAGTCTCGATGTATACACATGAGGATAAATTGTGTCCGAAATGTTAGTTCTGGATTGATCTATGGTTTGGGGTTGACATATTGATTTCCCAATGAATGCCTGCTCCGAATTTTGAAGAATGTTGATGAATCCAGCAAGATTGTAACAGGTGAACAACACCGGAATCTTTAAACGAGCTCGGTTTACTAATTAAAACCATTTACACACTAGTGCAAATTTGTTTCAAAGGAATGCAAGTATTTTTTATTATAATATACACTATAAATTAAACTGCAGTCCAAGTATATGCATAATCATATAATCCATCTCTTAAAAATGAGATATATTACCATACCAAAATTAGTTTACAATTACATCACGATCTAACATAATTAGCCGAATAACCTACATAACTATATCTAACAACATAATCTTGCTTATCACTAGAGAGCATAGGAGTGAGCCATAGTGGAGAAAGATGCCAAGTGAACCACGGGAGATGAGCTTGTTGTGAAACGCCACTTGAACGAGTGTTGAGAATGACTTGCTGAGAACGGAGTTGACAACCAAACATAGTAAGAACATAAACCGAATGGTTAGATTCTCTATATACAATCAAAATGTGATGATCTTGTAAACTTGTAAGTAGATCGTCGATGTTCCTAAGCAGCAACAGAGGGACCCCTAACTTGAGTCTGTGGCCCTGGAGTATCTGTCGGATCCTGCAAATCGAAAAATACACAACTTGGGAGTCAGTCTGGATAATAACACTAGTATAATAAGTTGTTTTGCTAGAATTAATCTTTCTCTAACTGCTATAAGTTCCGCAATATTAATAGTCCTATTTCCTAAATATCCTGATTTGGCTGCCAGAAATTTTCAAATTCGTCACGAAGAATACAACCGAAACCTGCTGAATTAGTTAAAGCTCTGTCAGTATTTAAAGCAACGTTACCTGGAGGCGGAGGATGCCATTTGCACAAAATAAGGTAAAGGACGGGGCAATTTAGGAACAAAGACAATCAATAAACCCGCAAGAGTTCCTAAAATGCGTTCAATAATCAAGGTCGGATTTATGTCCTCATGTCGGAATAGGAAGTTATTCCGAGCTTGCCAAATATGCTAGAAAGTAAATGCCAAATTTGGTTGGGATGATTAAGCGGAAAAGAGAACAAATAATTAAGCAAAAATGGACTCGAGTGGATGGATGAAAGATGGAAGAAGATTTGACGAACAAAATTAAAGCATGGGCAAACGAAAACCAAATGTTGAATAGTCTCCGGCGAGGAAGTGGAAGAAAGACCACAAAATGGGGAAGAAAGTAAGTTTTGTTTAAAAAGCAAAGCAGCAGTTGATAACCAATCATGGAAACATTCCCAAAGGCAAAACTTGATACGGGGCAAAACATGGAGTTTCCAAAGCCTGCAAGGTAAAAAAGGACGTTGACAGCCATGATTAATAAGATGTAGATAAGTGGACTTAATACTAAACATATTCGAAGAAGTCGGGGTCCAACAAAGAGTATCAGGTTGCGGCATTAATGGTAGTGGAATCGCATAAATAATATCACAAATATCGTCCGACAAAAGGAGGTTTAATTTTGTACGATCCCAACATTGACAAGAGATAAAATCCGCATCAGTAGCAGTGGGCTCTGGATGATGCAATGTGAAAGAAGTTAATGGGCCTAATCCAGTCCAATTGTCAGTCCATAATTTGGTCGTGTGGCCATTACCAATTTCCCATGAGAGGAGAGAAGTAAATGTCGACCGATGCCGCATTAAACATTTCCATAACCAACTGGCTGAAGCCGTGGGGCAAACTGACGGGAGGTTTGAATGAGGAAGATATTTGGATTTTAACACACGAGCCCAAAGAGAAGAAGGTTATGTCAAAAGACGCCATAAGAGCTTCAACGAAAGGCCTCGTTAAGTTTTGAAAGATTGCGGATGCCAAGCCCACTCGCAAATTTGGTAAGACATACAGTACGATTTACCAGTTTTAATTGAATTCCAAAGGAATTGAGAATTAATGGAATCCAGTTTTACAATTGTAAAAGCAGGAATCGAGAAAAAAGTCATAGTATAACTAGGAATAGTACTAGTAACAGATTGTATTAAAGTTGCTCGTCCCGCATAAGATAGAAATTTATTATACCAGACGTTAATACGATCTTGGACTTTATCCACGATTCCATGGAAAAGGTCTAATTTCTTTCTTCCTAGAAGAAAAGGGACCCCCAGGTACTTGTCTTGACGACAATTATACACAACACCTAAAGATTCAGTACTATAATGTTTCAAAGTCGGAGGTGTATTAGGCGAGAATAAAATACGGGACTTCTGCCAGCAGACATTCTGCCCTGAGGCCCGACCATAAGTAGTCAAGCAATTCTGAAGTATACGCGTTGAAGATTTAGATGCATGACAGAATAACATACAATCGTCAGCAAAGCATAATAGTGGAACTTGAAAACCTGTTTGACATGTTTTTAATGCACAAAGACATTTAGTATCCACCAGTTCCCAAATTTTGTGCACGAACAATTCCTGACATAAGATAAAGAGATAAGGAGATAGGGGGTCACAATGACGAATGCCCCGAGAGGGTGACCAAGTTTCTGAAAGGAAATCGTTGACCTTAACATGAAAAGAAGTCGTAACTATGCAACGATTAATTAAATAACGTACCCAGGGTGGAAATTAAATTTTCTAAGAGCCAAATCAATAAATGGCCACTCCAAACATCATATGCCATAATGATATTATTAGAAATTTAACGTTCAGGGACAAAAGCATTCTGAAAAGGTGATACAAGATGATTTAAAAATGGGCGAATCCGTTGCACTAAAGAACTTATGAAATACACGGCACACTTCCACCGGTTCAGTGACCCAATCATTATACACATTTTTAATACCATGAATAAGATTACGGCGTTTTTGGTTAGAGGTATAAGCATGGTAAAATGAACTATTTGCGTTACCGTAAGTTATTTTCTTTCTACGAATAGATTATTAATATGAAAACGGAGTGGAGTTTCTAATGGGCCAAACACACTCGGGTTTAAATGAAGTTTATAATCAATTTGTTCCAATTCCAAAGATTTCTTCTTAATAAGTTATTTAAGTTGATACAAGTCTGCCAATTTCCAAGAAGGAATAATCTGAGCCAGCTTAGTATTGATATCTGCTAAAGTATAAGGGGCTGATTGACATGCTATTTGAATGGAGATTTTGGTGAAATTGTGTTTGAAATGGAATTGAAATGGAGTATTTAAAGTGTATTTTAGGTGAAATTATTATTCATCGAGTCAAATGAAAGCATTTAAATGCCTGGTCAATCAGCCCCTAAATATTGCGAGGAGTATGCTGGAAAAATGTCTCTAGCCTACGACGGAAGACTGGACTGGCAATCATATAATCCGTTGTGACATGTTCAATGTGGAACTTTTCCATGGCAATTTTTATTGAAGGTTGAAGTCAACTTCAACTTGGTCTGCTCACTCATTTCCTATTTAATTGTTATATGATTATCAATGTATCATGTATGATGAGTCCACCGATCATCATTGCCTGCACGCTTACATTTGAGCTCTAATCAGTTCAATTTTCTATCTTCTTCCCGCATGCACAATATGAGAAAATTATTAAGGATATATTTTCTTCCGTCGAAAACTTCTTTAGTTGAATTTATTATCATTTAGATTTTATTAGTTTAGTTTATACTACAATTCAGTTCAATTTAATTTAATTTAAAAAATTATAATTTTTTTTTAACGAAAGAAAATTACAGTTTAATAAAATAGAGACTAAGGGGCCGATTGGTATAGAATTTGAATGGACGTTTGAATGGATTTTAGTGAAATTATTTTTGAAATGAAATTGAAATGAGGTATTTGAAGTGTTTTTTAGGCCAAATCACTGTTTATCGAACCAAATGGACCGATTACAATTCCATTTCAAACCGCCCCTACATAATTTGGTTCGATTACAATTCCATTCCAAACCGTCCCTAACTAACCTAAATCCCCACTAGTATCATGTATGAATTCTTAATAGCACTAGTAAAATTTAAACACACGTATCACTATGATTAAGCTCAATCAGTATCAAACAAGACAAGATTGTTAAAACGCTTACTTTGTTGAGGAAAAAGACGATAAATTTTACAAGTAGGATCCACGTGCAGCTAGGTTTGACTTGCTGAATCTTGACTGATTGTTAATCGTGTTATTATCAACAATTTACTAATTTTTATTTTGTCCTATTCTCATTTTTACATTTCCGTGTATATTATTTATCATTTTAATCTCAGTCCTGTCAAAAAAGAAGGCAGCCTAAGCCTAAGCAAATTTGATATGTTATCTTTTAATTTCTTTGTTTATTGAAGCACCTGTTGGCTATGCATGACGTGGTTGCTTAGGTGTTGCTATTTTGAATTTAACTGTAGCATTATATTGTGGTTAAACATTTCTAATCTATTTTCACTCATAATCTTTATCAATTGACAAAATTATGATCAGTTTTGATAATTATAGAATTAGACTAGAATTACTATCGTTATGTAATCTAACTAGATTTGTAGAATTAGATTAGAATTATATTTCCTAACTCTAGAATACAAGTTAGTCTCTTGTACTATATTTACCTTGTAATTCTTTTAAATATAATTCACGGAAGATATTCTTTCATGGTATCATATTGGTTTCGATAAAGTTCCGCAACCAAACTCTCGATTCCTCAACTTCACGTGAATTCAGTTGATTTATAGTACAATCGACAGTTCCCATCTGCCGACCTTCTTCTTCTGTCCCTCATCGACCAGAATACTTTTTGTTCGATTGTATGCTTCTTGTTTGTTGTCTCTTAAAAGAAAATTGACGCCTTCCCTCCTCCAGATATCAACCCCTCTTCTATCTCTTCGCCATGTCTGCCGACGAGCAAACCTCTATGGTCAAGCCCGTTCTTCCTCCACCCCTCACGGCTACAAACCTCAAGCCATACATCTCGGTGGTTCTTGAACTGGAGAACGTGCAATACGTGACATGGGCTGAATTATTCCAGATTCACGCCCGTGCCAATCGCGTGCTACACCACATCATCCGCCTCCTGCCGGAATGGAGAAACCTGCTCCCAAGACTGATGAAGAAAAAGAAATCTGGTCTACCATTGATGCTACGGTCCTCCAATAAATTTATACCACGATTTTAATGATCTCCTTAACACCAGTATTGACCCGGCGCCACTGCTATGGAAGCATGGAATCGATTAAGGGAGATTTTTCAGGACCACCAAACCTTACGTGTTGTTATTCTAGAACATGAGTTTACCTCCATCAGGTTGGATGATTTTCCTAATGTCTCCACCTATTGCCAACGTCTTAAGAGTCTTGGTGATCAACTCAAGAATGTTTGCTCTCCTGTTCCAAACAGTCATCTGGTGCTTCAGCTTGTTTCGGGTTTATCCGAAGCTTACAAAGGCGTGGGTACCCGGATTCGCCATGACAAAACCTTACCATCCTTCTCCGAAGCTTGTTCCTCTCATTGCCTTGAGGAACGGGAACTTGCTTCTTCTTTGTCTACAGGTACTGGAGCTGCTTTGGTGACTTCTCATCGTGATGATAAACCCGATTACTCCAACCAACAATGTAATCGCAATACTAGCAAAGGTAACGGACAAGGAAAGAAGGGCAAAGGCAAAGGGAAGAAAGGAAAAAGGCAACGATCAAGGGAACAATGTACCCGAGACTAGCAACGCCCCGCAGCAATCCACAACTAATCCTTGGCCGGTTAATCAACCCGGCTGCTGTTAGTGGGTGCCACAGTTCCAGCCGTATCAACAGTACATGTCGCCACCTCCATGTCCGTATCTGACATCCCCCTGGGCCCGTCCTCCGCAGCCCGGCGTTCCCGAGGCACCGCCACACCAAGCGTATGCTGCTACATTTGCTCCGTATGGTCCTTACCTTCCAACTAACGTCAATGCCGCATGCAATGCACACAATGTCATTGAACTAGTCCGACCCCTGCTTGGTATATGGATTCTGGAGCGTCATCGCACATGACCTCTTCGAATGGTACACTCTCGTCTTATTTTAATTCCAACATTCATAATCCTATTGTCGTTGGTAATGGTCAATTTATTCCAGTTCATGGGTGTGGGAATACTACCTTGCTTCCCAAAACTCGTCCCCTTCATCTAAACAGTGTCTTGCATGCTCCTAAAATTGTTAAGAATCTAGTCTCAGTTCGCAAATTTATTTTTGATAATTTTGTGACTGTCGAATTTGATCCTTATGGGTTTTCTGTGAAGGACCTTCAGACGGGGACGACAATAACGAGATGTGATAGTCAAGGGGATCTATACCCTTTCACCAACATCACCTTTCCCACCCACACACCTTCGTCGTTTGTTGATGTGTCTTCACCACTCTGGCATGAGCGTTTAGGTCATTCTGGTCGAGCTGTTTTGGAGTCTCTTAGGTTAGACAAATATATTGTTTGCAAGAAACCTAAGCCATCTAGTATTTGTCGTTCTTGTATTTTTGGTAAACAAATTAAGTTACCATTTGAGTCATCTTTATCTAAAACGTTGTTGCCTTTTGATATTATTCATAGTGATTTATGGACATTATTCGCACCTTGCTTGCTCATGCGTCGATGCCCCTTACCTTTTGGCATCATGCGTTAAACATGGCTACCTATCTCCTCAATATTTTTCCTAGCAAACTCTTGGATTATAAATCTCCACTTGAAATATTATATAACCGCAAACCATCCTACGATCATCTTCGTGTTTTTGGTTGCCTTTGCTATCCTCTTACACCTTCGAGTACTATTCATAAACTTCACACTGGGTCCTTCCCGTGTGTTTTCTTGGGGTACTCGGATAATCATAGGGGTTATATGTGTTATGATATTTCATCTCGTAAGATTCAGATGGGAGAGATACATTGCATCCTCTTCTGGTGCCATGTCCTATGTCTCATCACCATCAGTGCTCAATAAAATGTGATCGTCGTGAGCAGGCTCAACATCCATTTTCTCTTTGCCTTTGATGCTAGCTCTCTGAGAAGATGACTCATTTGGTCTATCTGATGCAGCCTTAGCATCATGCTCATTATCATCCGTTACCAGAGCGTCCAACTCTGCAGCTGTGACTTCGATATCTCTTTTCAGTTGAATCTTAGAATAGGATCAATTGTAAGGTGAATTTAATTATCTGTTCTAGTGGATTCTAGGTCTCTGAAGGCCGAGTGGATTGTCGTCGATGATCCGACATGCTATTGAAGTCTTGCTGGTGCTCTCCAATATTTGACGTTTACATGTCCGGATATCTCGTACGCCATTCATCAAATATGTATTCACGTGCACGATCCGCGAGAAGTCCACATGAATGCGCTTAAACGCATACTGCGGTATCTCCAAGGGACTCTTATATACGGCTTGCACCTATATTCTTCGCCCAGCTCGTCTCTTGTTTCGTATACTGATGCCGATTGGGGTGGATGTCCTGATACTCGACGATCAACTTCCGGATATTGTGTTTTCCTTGGCGATAACCTTACCTCTTGGTCCTCCAAGCGACAACATACCATGTCCCATTCTAGTGCTGATGTAGAGTATCGTGGTGTTGCAAATATGGTGGTAGAGTCGTGTTGGCTTCGTAACTTGCTGCTCGAATTGTGATAATGTGAGTGCGATTTACCTCTCGAAAAATTCGGTTCAGCATCAGTGTACCAAGCATATCGAGATGGATATACACTTTGTACGAGAACATGTAGCTCGTGGGGATGTTAGAGTGCTTCATGTCCCATCGCGTTATCAAATTGCAGATATTTTGACTAAAGGCCTGCCCCGGATTTTGTTTGAAGATTTTCGCTCCAGTCTTAACATTTGTCCGGCTCCTGTTTCAACTGTGAGGGTGTGATAGATTATAGAATTAGACTAGAATTAATATAGTTATATAATCTAGCTAAATTAGTAGAATTAGATTAGAATTAAATTTTCTAACTTTAAAATGTTTAATTAGACTTTTTTATCATATATACTTTAAAAGTACGAAGATCCCACCGAAGCACTAATTAACGATTTATTGAGATAATTTTGTAAGTTGTTGATTATGTTAACCTTGTCAAATTTGATTGAAAACTCTCATTGATCTCGCAGGCAAATTGAATATCTAGACTATAGACATACTAAATGACGAGTAATTATTTCTATCTCCAATTACATTTACTTGTTTTGAATAACGGACTAACAGATTCGTAGCCGAGTGGCAATATAAAACACCCCGTAACCAAGAGGTCATGGGTTCAATTTATCGAATGACTGACATTTGTCCTCCATATAGAAAATTGTTAGACCTATAGATGATAAGTATTTATCCACTCGGCTAAAACACATCATAATCAACACACCATAATCAAGAGGTCATTAATTCAATTTATCGAAATGGGTGATATTTGTCCTCTGTATAGAAATTTGTTAGAGACTTATAGATGATAAGTATTTATTCGATTGAATATTGTAATTGTAATATGGTATCTTAAAAAAATATCGAACTAACGATGTACATTCAGGAGTTAGTGTCACATATGTACTTGTACGGTTGTACAGGTAACGGTTTAGATCCGGTGATTTCGTTCGTCTCCAGTGTGCGTTCTTATGATCATATTGTAACTTTGTATGATATAGTACGTGTCTATGTGATAGGGTGCGCCGACGATGACCTCTAGGTTTAGACGTTAGGTAAAACACCTGAAGAATCCTGGGGTAATAAATTAATTGTTTGAGGCTTTGAGATAGTTGAATTGAACCAAGGTAGTGGTAGTATTACAGATACCAGAAATTATTTCCAACGGAGTGTTCTTGGAAAGGCAGTAATAACTTTTCTTCTTCCTTTCACATTTCAGAACAATCAATTACCTTTTGGCTCCTTATTCCTCAAAACATAAAATCTTGGACTAGATTTTAAATTGTTAAAAGCATTATATATAACCAAGAGTATATTAATTATTTCTTTATTTTAATCAATTCGAATTGATTCCTAAACAGACACTGTATTTGACAAATGATGTTACATGTGTACTTAGGAATTATAATTAAAAATTCGATATATATTATGTAATTCCGCGTGGAATCTGAGCATTCTCGTAACTAACCGTCCGAATAAAGTTGTTATGTTTAAATATATCTAACAACTAGGAGGACCGTTAGTTATAAGTTGTTGGTTGTATTTCTAATATTTAGTAGTGTTTGAAAGTGCAGGATGTTAGAGACATTATTGAAACTAATGTTGCTACAACAATGCCTACAACATCCATCGATCTGATTTTATGCACTTTAAGTTTAATCGATTAATTATCATTCTTCACTAACACTTACCTAGTTCCACGTGTGTTTAGTCTTTGTGGCATGCATGAGTCATCTTATATTAAGAGAGACACCAAAGAAATCGTATCTTAACAAGATATCAAGATCGGCTGGTTCTGAGAATGAACAAGAAGCAAAAGACTCTTGATATGTGAGATTTTGTGGACTCTTGAAGATAAGGATAAGCAACAAAACCCAGGCTGGATCCGGTCAGATTGAACATCTATAAATACAAGATCGGGCTCATTGTGAAGTGTACTTCTTGAAAAACAAGAACTCATTGTCATAGCATATATACTCTTCATGATTACTAGTCTTTGAAATCTTCTAGTTATGTTTTCTAGATAAACCTAGCTAGATAGGTTGAGAATAGGGTTTTTTCTATTCTGACTAGTATTTTGTGATTCAAGGTCTCTTGAATATTTTTGTACATCCATTGCTTATTTTAGTGGTTATTTACCGAGAGGCTTCGGCAGGTATATATTATAATATTATATGCCTGCTAAGATTATTTGCTTTGTTGTTCTGTTTATTTTCAATGCTCGGTTTCATACTCTGTTACACGCACTGTTGCACCAACATTAGTACCAACATAAGTGAAAACAACATAGTAGTACAAAAGTCACGGTCCTATATTCTTTCAGTGTTATGTATAGCTTTGTTGTTGTGAAAGTTTTAAACATTATGGTAGAGCATCTAACTCACCCCCACTTGTATTCGAATCTCTACGGAGTATATGACTAAATTTCATACCACTCTACAAGTTCAATCTTGTAGATGGGTTGAATTATTTCATGCATAAAGAACCTAGAAGGTTTCACCGTCGATGTTTCAATGAGCACATGAGTGAGGGAAGGTGTTGGATACCTTAATATAAGTGGAATTATATGTAGTTTTAGATGAGATGAAATTGTATCAAATAAAATTTGAATGTGGTATATTAATTTGTTATTCTCATTTTAGATTACACACAAGAAGGGATATGTCGAGTTTGATAAGTTAGAATGCCATTATTGTTTTTCTTTTTTAGTTCAAAATGGAAGGATTCATATCATTAAGTAGAAGAAGTATCCGTACCAGAATCAAGTAACAACTTAACTAAAATAAAAAAATAAAAAAATAAAAAAGTAACAACTTAACTAACCGCACGACATGCAAGAGAGTTGTTGTCCCGAGAAACAAACTATTAGCTAAACGAATTAAACGAACTAGCAAGTATATCAATCAGAACAGGACCGACATAAGAAAAATCAAAGTCTAAGTGATTAAAGGAATTAACTAATGAGAGGCAGTCGATGAAGACTTCCACTCGATCCCATCTTTGTAGAGTGGCCCAATAAACCGCCGCCTGGATTGCAAATGCTTCGACACTTTTCAGGGTGAGAGGAGTATTGAAGACCTTCATCCGCCGAGCAAATAACCTGTCGTTCATCCAAATTCCATAACCCACACCCACTCGATGCTTGTCACTTGAGAACGCAACATCAACATTTATGCGTACAACACCCTCGAGAGGAAGAGGAGTCGTTGAATCCCGCATGCCCCCAACTGCCCCTGCCGCCTACTAGAGTCCCCTGCTCCCGCACACTGTCCAGCATCCGACTGCTGCATGAGAATATCCTTGCGCAGGTGCAAGAAACGGACATCAAACTGGATTACTTCAATAGTCATGCCTGGATTGTCATCATGCACAACCTGGTTACGCTGATACCATAAGCACCATAAAATAGTAACAACCAACTCCCATGACTCCGAGTCGCTATCCACATACATCCGCCTAGCTAACCCATTCTTCGACAGTATCAACGGATCACAACCAATGTATACATGGAATATTACTAAGAGCCCAAACATGTCTCGAGAAAGAACACTCCAGGAGACGATGCATGATAGACTCTTCACCTTATTTACACACTGGACATAGAGCTTCAACAACCACCCTTCGTCGCTTAAGTTGTTGCATCATTGGCATAGCCTCCTTAAGTAATCTCCACACACATATCTTCACCTTTGTAAGTGTGAGTTTTTTTGTGAGTGTACTAGTTACGCTCCGGAATATCCTATTCAGTGTACTAAGTATACTCGTACAGGTATATCGAGTAAACTGGATATATATAACTCACACTACAAGTCCTAATCGAACTTGACTTCGATTAGTACTAATATAGTTTTTATCTTATTCGACTAACATAACAAATTCCATAGTAGTGTATGTCTACTTTGTGCAGGATATCGAGACATAAAAGATCTTGGAATACAAAGGAGATTACAAATCGAAGTATGCTAGGACAAGGACTTTTGTGTATCGACTTGATAACAAGAGATTAACCTAGAAGTCGAAGATCAACAGGAATCATACTCCAAGCTAATGTAGAAGTTCATTACTAAGAAGTCGGCGTCAAGCATCTATAAAAAGGGCATCTACATTGAAGGTAAAACTACATGTTTCAAGCAAGCCAATTCACATAGCATAGTTGTTGCACATATTTTTGTCATCATCCTTTTCCAAGTTTTATCTAGTGATTAGTCCAGAGATTAAGAGCTAGATTAGTACGGTTCATTCCTTACATCTACTTGGTTGTTTTTCATCTAGTTGTATTCCTAGAATAGAGCTAGAGTAGTAACCTTGCATTCATTATATGTTCATTCCTATAGTGAATACTTTCTCCTTGAGGCTCGGTGGTTTATCGACATAGATAACCTGCTAGAAACTTATATCTTGTTGCAGTTTATTTTCGCTGTCATTATGTTTTATATAGTTTCTATCGAAGCCTTAGGGTGTATTGAATATACTCTTCCCTGTCTACAGCAGAAGAGTATACACTACAAGAAAACATAATTTTTCTAACGGAATTTTCTAACGGAATGATTTTCCGTTAGAACGGTATCGAAATTTCTAACGGAAATGAATTTCTAACGGAATTGGCATTCCGTTAGAAATTTCTAATGGAATAAAAAATTCCGTTAAAAATTTGCATTAAAAAAATATATTTATATACTTCATTTTGTTTTGTTCTAATTATATATATACTTTATTTTAATTACATACATATAAATATATATATGTGATCGATTTATACGTACTTACTATATTTATATACATATAATAGATCGATCCCTCATGCATATACATATCGATGATCATTATAACTA
>JAYMSP010001360.1:0-32992 GCA_036897095.1 Plantago elongata
GTACTACCGAGTGACTTATCCAAGGAGGCCAGAAGTTTCTTGAAATTATGTTTGGCAAGAAATCCCAATAAAAGAGGGCGGGCACGAACTCTGCTGTATCACCCGTTTCTTAATGGTGGTGTCGACATCCATGTTCCGATAATTAAAGCACCAGCTAAACGTATGAGGAAGGATTTGAATGAGGTTGCTCTGACTGGAAAAGGGATGATAGATGAGTATACTATTCGTCCCAAAAAAATGAAGCTATGTTAGCGAAGAACCTGCCTGCGCTGTGCAGGATGATTTAATCGATCAGAAGCGTTAGTCATTATGTAATGATGAATTCTGTAGTGGGATTAGAGATACATAGCTGCGATTCTTTCATTCTTAATCAATACTCTTTCAATTGTATGTAAAACGTGTTCCAGTATTCCTGAATCAAATTTGAACTCCACATCACACCTTTTCAACTTCAATTCACGCAACATCATTCAAAATCACCTAATTACAATTTGTTTAAATCGAAACAGAAAAGGACACTGCTCCATTTGAAGCTTGAACTAGGCTTCAGGATGAAGCCCAGTTTGAGCTCTATATAAAAGCTAGCTTTTTCATTTAAGTTATGTACCCTGGTAAAGTTATTGCATCCGATTCTTACCTCGTGTATGCATGGTTATCGTGATTCAGTGACATTCATAAATAACTTATTCGTCATATAAAAAATGGCAAAAGAAAGGTTAAAATTTCTATAAAAGAACAAAACTGATGGCCATAAGGAAATCTAGTATGGCCAATGAAAAGGATTAGTGAATGAATAGGTGATTATGCTTTTACTTAAAAGAAAAAGAAAAATTACATAAAACCACTGATGAAAGAAAGAGATCTGTACACAGCAAATAAAATTAAGGGGTAAATATCCCAAAATTGTGAGGTTTGCATGTTTTAATGCACACTTTCTCATGTCCTTCAATTTTCAATGATGTCCACGTCTCAGAGAAGAAAAAAATCCTCCAGATTTCTCCTTTCTTTTGTCGTCTCCATCGTCTCCGACCTGGTCAACGTCCGAATGAGAATTGATTCAACTTTTAGCTAGGTTTTAATAAGAAAGGAGGAGAACAAATAAAGGTGGTTCAAACAAAAAAATACCTCCTTGGCTATTTGCTTCAGGACTTCGATTATTTCTGTAAAATCAGGTCTCGAAGTAGGATCTTGTTGCCAGCAGTGTTCAAGAAGCTCTACGAGTTTTGGTTGAGTGTTCTTGGGAATAGTTGGCCGGAGACCCTACAGAGATGGTCAATTCACTTAATTTAGCTCAACTCTGAAAGAAAGCTATGTGACTGCTGTCATACGAGACTAGATGTTTTACCTTTTGCACCACTCCTACTGCTGCTTGTAATGGGGTTAAATATTCATATGGAAGCTGAAAGTAAGAAAACAAACAAGCTCAATTTATTTGAATAGAAAGAGAGAGTGATGAATACTGCTGATTCAAGTTCTTCTCTGTATTCTAACTTGGAAACCACATGAGAGAAGAGAAATCATATTTTCACAAGTACCTTTCCGGTCAGCAATTCCCATAAAACCACACCAAAACTGAAAACATCTGCCTTGTGATCATATTCTTTGTGTTCAATCACCTACAAAGTAGAAATAATTGTAAGAAATAACAGTAAGCTCAGCTTCCTAATCCCTACTAGGCTACTAGCTATCAGAATCAGTACAAAAACATCAGCTAGAAAACAAGGAAATAGAACATAATGTTATGAGCCATTTGAATATCAGTAACATGATGTACATTGACAGATTAAAGATATACCTCGGGTGCCATCCACCGATATGTTCCAGTTTCAGCTGTCATGACACCTGTCTGTGCTTTAACTCTGGCCACCCCAAAATCACCCACCTTAACAACCTGAAAATAGAACTATTTTTAGGTCTGCATAAAGCTGAAATGTAAACACTTTCCCCCAGATTGTGATCCATCGAAATGCTTAAAAAAGTTTTTGAAACAGTATAATTGTTCAATTGTGAAGATAGAAAGTATAAATGACCAGTAAGTGATACTAATTAGCAGTAAGAAAACCGCACTTATCACTTTTCCTTCGAGGAAAAAAAAAAAAAGCTTTGCAATTATCCACAAAGGAAGCTTAAAATTCCTCCAAATGAACCAGCTGTGTGCAAAATGAATTCACAATTTGAAATACTAAAAAAGGAAATAAAGCAAAGATGTGAGATGCTGTATTACTCAACCGCATAAAAAGTAAAAACACGAGCCTAACTAAGGAAGCCAAACTTACTTCGTTTTCATCCATCAAAAGATTGGCAGCCTTCAAATCCCTGTGAATTATATTATTCTGGTGTAAATAGTTCATTCCCTTTGAAACATCAATCGCCACTTTGAGTAAAGTAGGAAGCTTGAATGTGCCCTTTTGCTTGTGTAGATAGTCATATACACTCCCTCCGGACATAAACTCTGACAAAAGCAGGATAGTTAGTAACTAAATTTCTGAAATGTCAAAGGAATTAATCTTGATTTTACGCATGTAATCAAATTTAAAGATTACGTGACCAAAGACATGGTAACATATTTGGTTTTTCAGACCTACCTGTCACTATACACAAATTTGGAGGTTTTGTGCATGCCCCAATGAACTGTACTACATTCTTGTGGCGAACTTTTCTGCAAGTCACAGGGAAAAGTAATGAGATTTGAAATCTTCCCACAGCCACAAGGTGACTGGCATATTTCAGCAAAAAGCTGGGGGAGATAAACAAAGTGACCTCGGATCTCATAGAGAGTATAGTTGCTAGCAGAAATGTGTGAGCAGTTTTTTTTTTGGGGGGGGGGGGGGGGGGGATTTAGATACCGGGGGAAGTAGAGACTGGCATAGAGCCACTGAACAAATACTAGAACTGACAGTCTGGAAATTATCCAAGAATAGTAAATGTAGGAAATTCTACAAGGTGCAGGTGAATATCCAGACGTATAGTGACAAACCTCATTATATAAACTTCTTGCGCGAACTCCTTTTGCAACTCTGTATTCAAACGTTCCTGCTTCAGAATTTTAATTGCTACTTCCTGACTACGATAAGTGCCTTTATATCTGTACAGAGCAAGTTAATTGACTTAATTCAACATTTAATTGCAAATCTTAAGTGTCAAAAGTAAGAACAGTCATACTTACAGATCACCATACGATCCTGAAGCTACTTTGGACTCGAACTTCAAACACTGAGGATCAATTTCCCATACATCATCATTAGGTATGTTCACATGATTTGATTCAGGTTTGGTTTCTATTGGCCCATTTTCATGGAGCGGAGGCAAAGAATGTTGATTTGGCCACGAAGTTTTCTGCAAGAATAGGAAGGATCCAATATAAATATTGCACAAGCATAAGACACATACGGAGTGTTTGGTTCCAAACTTGAATTGAGAAAACTCAATCCCAGTTGCGGTTTTGTGTACAAAAACTGCACAAAAACTCAATTGGAATTGAGTTTTCTCAATTCAAGTTTGGAACCAAACACTCCAATAGTCATTCATATTCATATGCTTCGAATGATTCAATACTGTAATTCTTCCCGACATGGACATCTTTCTTATATAGCCAGCGTTTACCTTAATTGGTAAAAACCATCACATTACATCAAAGTGTTCATGGAAACTCATCTATTTTGAATAATAGTCCATGTAAATAAAAACATGAAGCCAATAAAGTCAATGTAACAGGAAGTTTTTTCTTCCGTTTTATTTTTTCAGTAGTTGAACTTGGAATATGATCATTAATATGCCCAAAGATCCACAACCAAGGCAATACTCTTAATCACACAAAATAGCAGACATTACCTCAATCTTTGAAACTTCTTTTTGCACCACAGCTCGAAGTTGATCTACCTCCTGAAATTGAAACAATAATGGTAACTCAACACTTGATAACTCATGAGGGTTAAATGAATAAAAGATACTTTGCAGTACGTCATCTTTAAAGTCCATGATGAGGTGTTCAGTGGAACAACAGCCTACGAGTAAATCTGCCCTTTCATGTTTTTGTGTTCAATTTATAAAAATAAATACACTTGCATGAAAGGTCTTAGGCGTAAATTCATAAAACTCAATCATGTATACATGATGAACAAGAAAATGTTTCTAAACCAGTAACCGGCAACTAGAAGTTTCAGCAATTAATATTTATTCGTGATTAACACAAACTAATGGTGTTCTAATACATACGTTTATTTTAAACAAAAATGAAATCTGCAGAGAAATGCTAATAGCAACACGTATTCATGACACGTACATAAAAATTTAAACATCACAGTTATAAGACATTACTGATTTGAATACCTCCACCTGAGGCAACAGCCAAAGACAATCAAACACTTGAAAGATAACCAACAATAATATAAATAAGATGTGCATACCTCAAATTGCCATCCATCAACAACAAAGACATCTAAAGAATAGCCATCAACAGTGGAAAATGCATGCGCTTCCTGGATGTTCAAACCAACTTCGGCTAATAAAGAAGTTAACTGCGAGGTTCATAAGAGAATAGTTCAGCAGCCAAGTTACAACATTGTCAAAGATAAGTGAAACAACAGCAAGTATTAAGTGCGGAACCACACTATGATTCATGCACTATTGCTTTTAGCTACGTAGGCCCTATAATAAAGTTTATACTAGTATCTTTTACCCACTAAGGCATAGTAATATTTGACCATATGTTACAATCATTTTACGATGAGACCCAGAAATTGTGTTTGCAAGCACATCAACATTTCCCATATTCCTGAAGATTGCTGGCGTGAATGAACTTGGACACCATCTAAACTGTTTAGCACTGATAGCATAAGGCATTTAATTTTTGTTTCAATACAAGAAACGAGATCTAGTCAAGAAAACAAGAGTGGGAACTTGAAAGCGACTCAGTGTTCATGATTATCAAGAAAGATATTTCGAGGAGCATCAAAGACATCTTACTTTGACAGAGTACAGTTTTCTAAAGACGTAAATTGTTATGGAAGAAACCAGTATAAGAAGATAGGAGTCAAATGTAGTCCAAGTATGATCCGTACATCCAAATAAACATACTTTTAGTTGTAAGAGTGTAATTGGGCAAGGAGACTCTTACCTGACTAAGGAGCTTTGGTTTGTCATCTGTTGAGAAAGTAATTTCATGCATGGGCCTGCATTATTAAACATGGCATAGGGTAAGTTTCATATCACATATTCAGATCACGGATAGATACTTTTCAAGGAAACAACACAACTTTGTCATATTCATCTATCGAGGTTGCGACAATGACCTCAAGATGTTAATAGACAAGTGTGCAGACATGAATTTCTGAATTCATATTCAACAGAATAGCATCCACGTCCGTATAGGACATGTAGACACAAAAGAGTTATATCACAAAGAGTATACCTGGGACCATGGGCACCTTCATCTGCAGCGCTGTCCCCATCCTGAATTTCTGATTTGCTTGATTCAAGTGCAAGTGCTTCAAGATTAGGAGATGAACCAAAGGCAGGCGGTGGATGGATGCTGAAGAGAGAATAATGGTAACAATCTGAGTTTGTCCAATCAAAGTGTAAATGAGATGGTTGAACGCAGAGAGGTACTAATAGAGCATAGTAAAGCACAATAACATTAAGTGCAAAATTTTAAAGCCTATCTTGCCTGCTTCGTCTTGGTGAGCGGGAATGCACTGAATCTCCCCCCTCGGGAACAGGTACAACCTACACATAGATCATACACCGTCACGTAAATGATATGAACACCATATAACAAGTAAATGGGGAAGAGATAGAATAAATAAACGGACAGATCATTCACTTCGAATGAAAAAAAAAATTGTTTCTGGTTTTTTTTATACAGGAAATGTGGCATGTAATTCAAGCATCTAAATACACATTCTCCCTTTTGTGATGAAAAACATGGTTGCAGGCAATTGATAACCTTTCCAGAATACCAGTTTCCATTTCTTTTTTACTTGATCAGAGGGGACATACGGAGCAAAGACGTGCATTGCTAAAATTTGCATCCAATCCAGTAAACTTTAGCTGAACAAATAGTGAATCAATTATTTCGAAGCGGCCAGTCTAAGCTGGTATCACATACTATTATACATGAATGCAAGCAACTACTCAATGAACCAGATTTTAACCATATAAGCCACCTTTCTCCTTCAACCACACAACGTACATCACTCATAAGCTAACTAGTGACCTATGTAAAGCACCTATTTCCATGAGCAGAATGAATGAAAGTCGACCTGTCGGTTCAAACACACACTCTATAAAATCTTAACAGGCCGTCAACAACCAAACAAAATTTGCAAGATCAATCATCACCCCCATTGACTCACACAAACAAACAGCTCACGTTAAACAATGAAACAGTCAAACACACCTGCACAAGCCGGACTTCAAAAACTGGTCTATTCGCCGGATCACGAGCCAGATCCAACAATCTCTTGTGTGTTAGTACATCTTCCGCCCTCTCCACATTCACATCCATCGCATATCTTCAAAACAAAAAACACTATCCATGAAAAAGCAGTAAAAAAAAATTAAAAATAAAAATAAAACTCACACAGTACCACTTTATTATAACAATATAAAATTCTCCACATGCAATCCACGATACTAACACCACCACCACAATTCACAATCCGATTCACTCTCGCACATCCATATTCCGCATCAGAAAAAAGTGTTGCAAAAGGTAAAATCATATAACAGAAGTTACAGAACGTATGCAATTGCAGTAACAAAAGGTTAAAAAAATGACGTAGACAAAAAGGTAAAGTGAGAAAATGACCTAGCCGGCAGGCGATTGAAATGCGTCCACAGCTGATCCTCAAACGCCGGCGACTGCGCCTCCGGATGTTCCGCCTCCTTCAACCGCCGTAAAACCTCATTGTAAACCTCCGTCTTCTTCCTCTGGTGCCGGTTCTTCCCGGTCGACGATTCCACCGACCGGCTCCCACAGCTCTCGTTCTCTTCTATAACCATTGACAAGCAACAAATCACTCCAATTCACAACTGGATCCGATCGATTCTTCGAGTAAGAGGTTGAGCTGGAGAATTGGAGATGGTGACGAGATACAAGCGATTTTTGAATTTTTGTGAATTTTGATTGTGCTTGTTTTGGAAAAGGTGGATCAAATTGGGGTTTGAAGTGGATTCATGTTTATTAGTGTTTGTTCATTGCATCCATATCCAAATTTGTTCTTCTTCTATTTTTCTCCGCATATATAAAAGAGAGAGAATTTGTAGTGATTTATTATTTATAATGGATATTTATATTCGTACTTGGAGGCACTATTCTGTAATATTCTATTCGCAAATTGTACTAGACTGTTATTAGTAGTACTACTACTCAATTGCTTTTTAAACACTCACTTGGTTGGGGTTTATTTGCAATAATGGTCTTCTTAATTCTTACGTGCTCAATTTCATTTTGAAGTCTAAACTATCTTTTCCTTAATCACTTTCTTGTGTTAGGTAATACACCGGAGTAAGCATTATGACCATGTATGAGGTATATATAAAACATTATAATTATAGTTATAAATATTAATAGGGTTTATAAAAATAATGATAGTAAACGTGAAAATTTTGAACTCTTAAAACATCATTAGTATTGAATTTGTGAATGTTATTGTACACATTTGCTAGTTTGCGGAAAATTGTGAAAAAATTCTTAATGTGAAACTTCAAGTTTAATATACCTTCTATATATCTGGCGAGCTAAAGTCAAAAGGTAAGGAAGTTCTTACTTTTTGAGGGTTAAGTACTTATACAATATAATCAAACTCAAGTACAAATTAAGACACAAGTTGAAGCATAAGAATTCAGAAGATGTTGAGTCGATGTACAAAATTAAACCAGTGTTCTTTTGACTATGCATAGTGAAAATGCATACGTGTATGACGGATATTCGTGTTCGGATATAAGCCTCATTGAACCAGACCGACATGATGACATGTCACCTAAAATTACATGTGGCGTAATCTCGGGATATACTAATGATTTGCCCCATAGATTTTCTATAATTATGCAATTTTTTAGATACAAACCTACTATAACCGAAATATTCAAGCAGAAATCTTTGAGTAGCATAGGAAATAACATTGAATATGATTATCTTTCGATAATTTAAGGATACGAGTTGACAATACTATTTGAAAAAAATATATAGTTTCCTTTATGTTTATGCCATTTCATTATAATTTGTTTGCAGTGTTAATTGGAAAGGATACGTAACATGTATCTATGAAACATGGATCTTCATGAGATACCAACGTTTGAGAAAATGTATTATCGTATTTTTATTAATTAGAATGTGATAAATCTATTAACATGTATGAAATTAAGGGTTAATATTTTAAATATTATTGAACTTTATAATTTTAACACATATATTATCAAACTATAACTTTAATATATATCTTTTAAAACTTTTAGGTAACTTTACATGTATATGTTATTAGTGGATTTTAACACACTTAAATTAACCAAGAGAAGAATAGAAAATCTGTAAGTAAGATTGACAGTTGATGAGATGGAACATAATCAGAAGTAACTTTATATATAAGATGCTCCACCAAAAATTCTATTGCACAAGTTAAGGTCTACAACACTCAATGGGGAAATAGAAAGACGAACCACATATAATCAACTAATAATGTATAATTTGCAAGAAAAATATGGTGCCTTTTTTATGAACTGCAAAGGGGTGCAGTGACCAATGAAGGTCCATAAGCAATGGAAGAGACAGTAATAAACTGCAGCATGTTGCTGTGGAATGTGATTGTCTGATCTATTTCTAATAGTGGTGCCATAAGAATCATGTTTATTAGCAAAGATTTCTATAGACACATAAAGAAAAAAGAAGAAATAAAGAATAGGAACGGAAAAAGAGTGTTACAGTATAATAGACTGGTTAAAGTTCACAAGAAACATATACGAAAAAAGTTATTTAAAAGTTTAAAAATATATATATCAAAATTAAAGTTTAATCACATATGTGTCAAAATTTACAAAGTTTAATAATATTTAAACTTTTAACCCTAAAATTAAATAAAAAAGATTATATATTTTTACTTACTCTACCACATTGTATTATATGATTTCAAAAACTATTTATACAAAAAAGTATATATAATACCTACGATGTATATATCGTCTAAGATTAAAATAGACCTAATCGGACAATCCTTAAGTTTATCCTAGGCATATTCAAACAAACACGCCATGAATCTCATTTATTTAAGAGACTAATGCCATCAACCCTATAAAATTCAGCAGTACAACTTACCACCTAATTTATGGGGCATCTAACATGGAATATGCCAAACTATACCACCAAAATTATATATTCAAGTCAATCTCTTATGGGTTGCTAAAAATAGCTCAAGGGTAAGGTTAACACGCACGTTATGGTGCAAAATCTACCTAAACAGCTAAACTCGTGATTTCACATTTCACTAATGAGGACACTATGAGAACACTAATTAATTAATTCAATTAATTAATCCATGATTAGAGACAAAGTTGGACCCATATCGCCAAGATATCACTCCGTATCTTGAAGAAATTATGAGAATTTAACATTTATTTATGTTCAAGATGGATAAATTAATGGAATAATTGAAGATGCCCCCCAAGTAATACATTGTTCCTGATCCTCATATTGCTCTCTTGCATTTGATTTCCACACGAATAGTTAAATAGTTTCTAATATATACACCGACATCTACTGAATAACTTATCGTTTTAAGCACTAAAATAAAAATATTTTCATATAAATCTTATTGAGACTTAGAAGGCGAGAAAACGTAAGTACCTAGCACTCGTTTTTTCCGTTTTACGGCTCTTGGAGATTTCACTGTTTATTATCGTTCTCCATTATAAGATTATTCTACAGTCTTCACTGTAATAGAAGTCGAGCTCGGCCTGCAAAGAAAGATTAGGGTGAATTCCAAAGAGTGCCGCTGTATTAGGTTTCAGCAGCAAGGCATGGATCCACGTGGAAAACACAAGTATCCACGTGGGTTGGGTTCACCATGCAACCTGCTGGCCTTTGCGTGGCTGCACGTGACTCAGCCCTTTCCCCGTGTACCTTGTTTTCCTCGCTCTTCAACTACTTCAAACTAACTTCACACCTAGGTTTCATGTAGTCTTATTATCCGGATCGAACCACCTTATCGATTGCTCGATTCAACTTAACCCGCTAAGGTTTGAAATGTTGGTAAGGTAATTAATTGAGTCAAAATCAAACTTTGTTTTACTCTCATACATACAGTACTTGCATTTTCATATATCGAATCGAGTCCGGTCAAGTTGAACAAGATTACTTAGACTAGGGCTGCCTGGTCCTTGGTGAGTTAATGTATCCCGATAAGGGGAAAGCAAAGCAGAAAGGCCGGGTTATTTGGACTTCTAGAAATTTTGCAGCATAAATTGTTTAATTAAAGTGAAATAAAGACTCTCTTTCTTTCTTTTTTTAAGGAAGAAAAAATCCGAATCTACCCTGACAAATTGTCAATATAGATCGAATATGACTTTTTTTTCTGATATAGGATAATGGATGAAACATTGCTCTATTCGGCTTATGTAGTGGATATTCGACCTAACGTTCCAAATCTGATTATTAACTTGCACAACTAGAAAGTTAATCAAAAGAGAACATCTACAATTACACGTTCTTAACTACATTGATTAGTGCACGAAACGAATATTGCGTGCAAGACTGCACTATACTACTACTAGTTTAGTACTCAAGGTTAGGGCAAATTGATTCGCATACGTACTTAAATTTATTTGAATATTCTAACACGTGAGAGCATTTTTTATAATCCTCGTATATTTTGTACGATTATATTCATAAAAAGGTATCATTTAAAAGAAAAAGATTTGATGTTTAGTGGGGGTGGGATAAATTGGTGGAGAAGTTTTCAGCAAAATAGATGGAACATGAAAAAAGCGTGAAATGCAGATGAGATAATTAATGGGTCCTTCACTTTGTATGATGCTAACTTTTGAGGTTCACAGTTAATATTAGCATCTGATGAGATAAGAAACATAAGAAGACGACGACATCTCCAAAACCCTTGGGTGGCAATTAAAGAAAATATGAAAGCAACCTCCATTTTCCATGTTTCCCATCATCTAAATTTATTTTTTCAAACGACTAAAGAGTAATTCAAATTCCCAACCTACTAATTAAAGAAGAATCGTCTTATCAACTGAGTTTTACATAATTATCCCACCCTCTCAAATTAACTCACTAAATATTAACGGGTACGTTTACTAACTATATTAATAATTAAAGTGTGTGATTCAAACTCTCGACTTATTAATTGAAGAAGAAGCGTCTTACCAACTGAGCTTTACTTCATTGTTCCATCCTCTCAAATTAACTCACTAAATAATAATAAATATGTTTAGCACTATCTATATTAACAATTAAGGTAATACACCAATCCAATTGATAGTACGCTTCCCCTTAAATCAATAAATTAGGGGTTCGAGTTATATTTACAGTTTAGTAAGAAAAGAAAAGGAAAAAAAGCAGTTAAAGATAATTTATGGTAATGTCTCGTAAGAAAAATATACTAGTTGGTACGTTTTATATTATGTATATTTTAAAACGACTTTGATCAGTTACTCTATATAAGGAGATTCCACTTATATTTTGGATATGCCAATGCCAATGTGGACTAACTTAATTGATTAAATTGAGTAGCTAGCTAGCTAACGAATACCCGAACCCTTGTAGATATCTCTAAATTGTATCCACATTTGTAGTTGATTAGTTGTATTAAACATAATCTCGCACTAACTAATAATTAATCCAATTGGATCATTGGACGTGCATTAATCACGATCTCGTGAAACTAAACTTTCAATAGTAACTACTAACACGTACCATGCTCAACTTGGCACTAATCTTCTAGACAAGGACATTACAAAAAATACTCAAGTCTAGAATATTGATAATCCAACTTGTTCGTGTCTAGCATGCAAATGGACATTATATGTATCAAAACATGTAAATTTTATAATATATACACAAAACACGCATGGAATTTTTGTGCTTTATTATGCTCTTTCTATTTGATTTAATGCTAAAAATCATAAATGAAAGTGACTTGCAATCTTTTGATGTCATTGACAGTTAGAATTCCTCACCTATGGGCTCTACAATATTTTACATTCATCCTCCCGAACGGGTATATTTGAAACAGATAGACTAGAATAAATTTATATACGGTATATAGTATTTAAAAATTTACGCGATCTAAGTTAAAATCACAAATAGTCAAATTAGGGAGGGTTGTGAGCCGACAACAGGATGCGAATTGAAAAGGTATAAAACCTTATTAGTTGTCATTGTACAGATTTGATGAGATGATTAATTACACAAGATAATATATACTTTTACAATAGTATCTCATCTAGAGACACAAATGATGAACGATAATGTAGAATATAATTTTGTCACCAAGTATTGCCTGTAACTACGAGATGATATTGTCACTAATGACGAAAGTTTGGGATAATTTTTATTTCAGTATTGATGAAGAGTTGTAGATATCTTGAATTCATTCACTCATTATCGAAATGTTTTTGAAAAAAACAAGAATTAACAAGAAGAAAAGAGAGTTAAATAAATGTTTTAGAAATACTAATTATCCTAAATACACGAATAGTAAATCTTTTTCCTACATGTTATTTATTAAGTTCTGTAATACTATATATTTCCTCTGATCTTTTACAACCATACTGCCTACTTGATTTCTCTCAAATTAAGGAAAAATTATATTTTATTAATTTACATGGGGTATTATTTGATAAAGTTGTAAGTGAGTGATAAAAAAAAGAATGATTTAATAAAATGATGATGAGGTAGGAAAGAGATATAATAAATAAGTAGTTAATGGAATAAAAACTTTTCATTTGTAGGTTACGAAGTTTGTAACGAAACGCTAAAAAATGAAGTTATTAATGGAATATATGAAGTAATAAGAACTACAAAAACCACAAACTCCACTATAAAATTTGCATACATTACTCAATTCATGTTAATAGTATATATGGTGTATAAACATTAAACTAACAATTAAATATGATTTATATGACCTAGAATTGAGGAAGTAGTGAAAAACCACTACTTTTGGGACTATACTTCTAACTTTTTAATTACTATTAGTAATACATTTATAAATCATCACTTCAGTAGAGAACATCCTTTTTTATAGTATATGTTTGTTCATATTGTAACATAAATATAACTACTCTATTTATAATAGAAGTAAATGTTGTTCTCTATTTAACCCTGTAAAAATTAAGTGAGTTGAGCATTTGAAGTTTGACTTGATTCTTTTGATTATAAGGTATTTTAAGCTTAAATTTGTTCTTTTTTGTTATCAAATTAAATCGAGTAGGGCTCGACTCATTGATACGCAATTACAATCGTTGAATATTTTATTTATATATATTATTTGGTAATGAGCTCAAACTCAGATTGAATTTAACTTGAATTAAATGAGCTAAGCTCTAATCTAATACGCATTTTGACTTAAGTTCGAGCATGCATAACAATTCTCTTTATTTCGAATTTGATATAAATATAAGTTATATCAATCGACTCGTTAAACACCACCAGTCCTGCAATATTCACCACACCGGATATTAATATATGTCTTCCTAATCTCATAATTTGTAACTATTAATTAGATAAGCAAATATATGTTTGACTTTGACTTGATACAAAACATGCCAAAAATAATTAAGAAAACCTAAAGACCACGGGCCAAAAGCTGATCAAAGTCCTCTAGGTTTGGAAATTGAAATCTGATCCAGAAATAGATAAGAAAACACGTGGCCTGAACTTGTCAGGCGCTTACGTGGCATGGAATAGATGCCCTTTCGCGTTCTCTAAAAGCCGCTTAAACTCTAAAACTTAGGATAATCTCTCCAACTCATCTTGCCGGTACTACGTAGTAGTGGTAATAAACATATGATACTCTACTTTGTACCTAACTATATACTAACTTTAATAATTCGTACACCGAAATTGGTAAAATTCAAATATGCGTCGTCTCCTAATCTTTTTAATAATTTAATACTACCTCTAACATTTAAATTAATTGCATATATAACTTTTTACTCGTTCAACTTTAAATCTTCAGGTCGGCCCTGAACACAAAGATTAAATTCATAGATCAGAATTGTAATTTTTTTTTGAAAGAGTTAAAAAATTTATTACGGAGAAATCAAGAGTATAAAGAATTATGCTCTCAATGTAAATGAAATTACATCGTTCAAATGGTGGATCACAGTCAAAAACCTCTACTATAAAGTTTTTCAAATCAGTTACAACAAAAAAGTCTACACGTGACACTCAAACAATAGAGCTCAAAGCGGGCACCTCGAAACATTGAGTCTCCATACCACTCCTTTCTTCAGTACCATATTGATTCTCAACCGCTCGAACAGTTACATATATATTAGGATACAAATTCACCGCCAATTCATTAGATATACCAGTAGTGTCTGTCCGCACTTTTATGCGCGTTGGTTTGATATACGCATCCATCAACCCTCACGATGTTAAAGCCTTTTTTTTTAAAGTAACTGAACACGTGATGCCGAAACACCATATAACCACTCAGAATTAGAATTGTGATTACCAAATATAACTCGTTGAAAAAATCGAGAAATTTATTTAGAAAGAATTGTTGTTTCAACATAATTGAAAACATTTCATAATATTAAACAAGAAATGAACGAATTCGACCTTAAATATTAATTGAAAGTTGGAGGAGACATTTTTTTTGGAAAAGGAGTCGGTTAAAGTAATAAAGTAAGATTTTGATTTCATTGAGAAGATGAATGGAATCGGACACGAGAAACTGAGGAAAGATCGTGGCAGGTTGGTAGCGGCGACCTGATGCCGCACAAAGTAGCTAGCTAGTTGTGTGTGTCAGTTTTTATTAGATCTCACCTCCCCTACCTTAACTTTCCTTAATTAGAATTTGTTTCTTTCTTTCTTTCTTTTAAAATCGAATCTGACTTTATTTCACGTGGCAACTCACACATGACAATGGAGTCATGACTTGTGAGTTGTGAGTTGTGACCATATCAATTTGCCAAACCATAGTAGCTAGATAAATATGTACTTCAACATTATAGTTAATTAATATAACTCGATGGTCAAAGCGTTTGTAGTCGAGTGTCAAGTTGAGACATTTTGTAACTATGAGGTCACGGGTTCGATTTTTCGGAATGGATGATTATATTCTACGTCTCGTTCAACAATTTTAATTGTAATGCTATATTTCATGTTAATTAATAATTAAAAAAATTAATATAACTCGATAAATAATTTTTTAATTCGTCGGTAATGAAGTTTTAACGAATTAGGTGTATCATGCTAGTCGTAAATTCTAAATTAAGTCCAATGACATATACTTTTTAAAAAATACTAATTTCGTTGGTGATGAAGTTTTAACGAATTAGGTGTATCATGCTAGTCGTAAATTCTAAATTAAGTCCAATGACATATACCAATGGTGAGAGTGTAAGATCGATATTAAAGAGAACTTCCGATTGAGAACATATATAGATTGAAAAAAATCGTTTTTTACGATGATACACATCTTAATCTCGAAAAAGAAGAATTAATGAACTTTATTTGCTTGTAAGAGAATACATTTAGTTATATAAATAATTTATAACAAGAAAACAAAATTACTTATGATGTTACGTAAGTGTTATGATTGTTTGTATACATTGAAAATACAAGGACTCTAATTATTTTCAGATAAATCTAGAACCAAGAACATACTAACTCAGGTTTAATTTATATTGAACCATTGTCAAATCTTCTTAATTCATCTCCATTCACAAATGTTCAATTCTTTTTCTTATAAGAAAAGGAATAAAAGTGTCATTAGGCTACATCAGAGGTTAAAAGTACACATAAAGTAGATGGAATATGGTCCAAGAACCTATCTTCGTCGGAAGCATTGTTAGTAAACTTAGCTAAAACATCCGCTAGTTCATTTCCACTTCTTGGTATCCATCGGAATTCAATATTCCAAAGCTTGTGCAAACATTCTTTGCGTTCCTGAATCAGAGGTCTAAAGCATCGGAACCCCCCCCCCCCCCCATTATTGCTTTAAAGAGCGAGAGGCAATCCGTTTACACTATTATATTTCAGAGTTCTTCTTTCCCACGCCAAGGTAAGGCCATGGATGAGCGCCTTTGCTTCTGAGTTCTGCCTCCATCTTCCACCGTTGAAATCTTTGATCGTTACATATAGAGTTGTTTGAAATCAAAACTTATCCATTTCCTTTTCTTTAGTTACTTAACTACTACACTACACAATTTTATTAATGCGTTCATGGTCGGTGAAGATTGACACATTGGCAAGTCTACAAGTATGGGAAACAAAGAAAAAGTGCAAGTGGTAACCAAGGGAGCTGTTTCCTTAGCAGTCAGGAACGTAACGTTAGGAACGAAATAAAAGATACTTAAGGCAGACAATAAATATAAATAGTATGCACTTGTCAATCCTGAAATTATCAAGGAGCATACGTGAGTAACTTTGAAACCAGTATAGATGAATTTTTAAAAATAAATATTATCTATAATTTATTTTAGCTTTATGAAACTTTTAAATATTAATATACACATAGAACTGTCTAGCTTTCATTAGATAGTGTCATTAGATAACGAATTGTTGAAATAAGTACTATGTTAAGTTATTAAAAATAAAATGAAATGATAAAAATAAAAGTGGATAATGTTGGGAAGAAACAAGTTGTCATTGTCATCTTTTTTAATATAATTTTATTTTATTTTAGGATGATAAATGTTTTCGTTACAAATCAACCTAACCTAATCCTGTTATAGTTGTCAATTAGTCCATCTCCAACATGTCGGGAGTTGCTTTCTTTTTTATACCGTCCAATTTCATGTACAAATTGTGAAAACTCCAAAACCATTTAAACAAAAAAAACTTTCACTTTATCACATAATTTTAATTAATTAAGTTCGTCTTTAGGTATTCACTTCAACTTCATCAATGTTACTTCAAAAACCGAAAAATTATTTTAATTTTGATCCCTTGAAATAGAGTTCGAAGAATTTTTAGAGAGTCAGATTGGACGATTTAGTTGTAACTAATATCGATGTTAACTCCATTGCCTAAATAAATAAAAGAAAAAATGTGTATTTAGTTTAGGGGAGGCATGCTCTACGAGTTTATTGATCAATGATATCTAAGTCTATTTATGTACTGTGTAGTGTAATGTTAACCATTCGAGATTACATATATTTAGTAGCATGTAAGTCTATAACTCCTCATCAAGCTTAATCTAATATTATCATATTTTCATTTTGAAAGAAAAGAGACAATAAATCGCATAAGTCACTGTTGTTTCGTATGATAAATTTTAGGATATGTTTGTAATACCCAATTCAAATTGTTTTTTTGAATAAACTCAATTTAAACTGCATCTTAAATCGCCACTTAATGATTCACTTGTTTAAAATAAATTATGATTTGAAGACGAAATATAGAGAACAATTAAATAATACGATGATTGTTTGCTAGTTTGTAAGTGAAAATTATTGAGTGGACCAGGACACACCACATGTGGTTCATTGAATCTAGACTATTTTGTGCCATATGTACCTAGCTAGAATTAGTTGAATCACATTATATACTGACCTATAACCTTAATGTTGCTCCAATAAGAAAGTACTAGAACTTATAATTGGTTCTCGATACTTGGCCTAAAAGGGATAAACAAAATTGTTTAGACATAAAGAAACAAGAAATCACAGGAAACATCTGGTGTACCGAACATGGTCCTATATTATGTCTACGTCCAATCGTTTGCATTCACGAGTGTAATGTGTGGTTGACAAATTGACATGTTTAATAATGTCAACATTATGTTTAATTTCTATACCTGCAAGATTGGTGCAGTTGATTAAGAGAAGGAGACTGTTAAGGGGTTTTCCGAAGTTATACGAATGAAGTGAAATAATATGCTTAACGTTATGTGTTTATCGTAAGGCATATCAAATAAAGGAATATATTTTCACGTACACGTTTAATAGATTAGATGGTTTTTTTAGAAAATATGATGGTAAATTTGTTTCACATTCTACATTTACCCTATCAACTTAACATATTTATTAGATGTATACACTGTGAGGCTAGTTTAACAATCATTGACTGGCTAATGAGTAAATTTGTAGGAGGTTAATTTTTTTTGTGAAATAGGGAAAAAATTCAAGGACATGAATAAGTTAAGGCCTTGTTTACCACTAATTTTTTCAGCTCTATAAATATTTTTTAATAAAAAACTCGTTACGTGAACGCGCAACTTCTCAAACAAGGTAGCTGAAAAGCTCCAAGTTGACATGTTGGAAAAAAAATTGAGATTAACACTAGAGATATCATATTGTTCATCAAATTTATCCTGCATATTAAGCCGGTAAGGCAGGATTTCCCGAAAAATAATTTATGCAGATTCAGAATATGGCCATAGGCCCATAACTAACGTATAAATATTATTGGGCTAACCCCACTTTAGATCCAGCTGAAACAAAGGGCTATAGCCTCTAGATCCATTTGATTTGGGCCATCCAAAACTTGTCAATCTTTTGAGAAAAGTCATATTTACATAGATTTCCTTGACAAGTCTAGTATTGCCTTGCTAAGATCGGTCATGGTGTAATGCACAATTCGTGTAGTCGCTCTCTACTGCTCTAACCTGCTACTTGTTATTCGTTACCTTAGAATCGACCGAACTAAAATGCAGGATCAAGTTACACCACATTCTACAGATTCAATGCGTTGAAGGCGTTAACACATACCTTAAAGAAAACATGGACACCAGAAGCGCCTAGGGTGAACCTGACACAGCATTTCGACGAAAGTCGAAACCACTCTAGACTGTTGGGTTCTTCCATTCATCACTCACTTCTCAGAGTGACCTAAACTCTCCAATAGTCTCTGGGATTCTATGATAAATGTAGAACAATGTAAACATGACAAATAACTAGGCACAAACATGTTTACAAATTACAACATATGTTTCCAAGTCTTGTTACAACCCAATACATAAATAACAGGAACATACAACAAACACAATCCCAGAATATAGGTCTTGAAGCATAATAAACTTAAAGTTCAATGACACTATCCACAGGATAGAAATATATACATGATATGGCGACTTTGCAGAAATCACCCGAACACCTCTTCCATGTCGGCATCTATCATCATCTTTTCATCACTGACGTTCTCTCCTTCCAGAATCCACTGTTCCAACTCATCAATACAACAAACAATCCCAGAGCATAAGCTATAAGCATAACAAACATAAAGTTCAGCACTATCCACAAGGTATAAATATATAACATGATACAGCGAAATTTGCAGGAATCACTCCAACAGCTCTTCCACGTCGGCATCTTCCATCTCTTCATCACTGACGTTGAAGTCTCCTTCCAGAATCCACTGTTCCAACTCATCAATATCTTCATAGTCTAGCATACCATCCATATCATCCCATTGGTCGGTGCCTATCTCTTCTCCACGATAAAACACATGCATACTTGGCCTGTTTCTCACCAAGGTATCAACCAGTTCCTTGTTCACAGTTCCAGTCACTCCCAGCGATCTCATTCTTGGGAAGTATGGCTTCTTCAACCACCGAAATGCAAGTTGAGTAATTCCTCCACAGTTGTAGATATCCAACGTTTGCAAGCTGCTGCCGCACAGATAGTCATACTGCATGGATGCTAATGCCATGACAGAAGTATCACTAATTAGAGGGCATTGCCTTATTCGGAGATCTGAGAGGGGGATTCGAGTTTTTGCAAGTTGGAGAATAGCTGCATCAGAGAGGTTAGGCAGATTGGATAGGTCCAATTCTCTCACTTGGAGGTTAGAATGACCATCAAACAATGACGAGATGCATCTGTCTGTGAGTTTCTTACAACCACGTACAGACAACGTAACAAGGCTGTTCATTATCCCTCTTTTCAAGTAAGACAATCCTACATCAGTTATATCACAACCAGCCATCAGCAGAGTTTTCAACTTTGGAAGTCTACTAATATCTTTAAGAGCTTCATCTCTTAGGTTTCTGCAATCCCTCACGTCGAGCACCGAAAGATCTCCATTGGATGCTAAATTTGCAACTGCCCATTTCGTCAGCAGATTACACCACCTCAGACTAACATGTGTTAGTGAGAGTGATGTAGCAGCAATGTCATGAAACACCAGGTCCGTTAAATGAGTGCCATAAAACACCCGAAGCTTATATAGCTTGGAGCACGAATGCAAGATTGTCTTGTATCCAGTATCTGATACCTGGCAAAAGCCACCGAGACATATGCTTTCCATAGATGAGCACTTATCAGCCATAAAAAGAATTCCAAGATCATTGACTCTTTTAAAGTACGTTGGAGCAATCTCCTGGCTTCTGACTAAAGACAGGTGCTTCAGCTTGCCATTTGCATTAATTAGTTGAAGCCCGGCATTGGTGAGGTCGAATGCCATTTTTGGTTCAATTATAGGAGTATCTCGAAGATCTAGATGGGTCAAGCAGATAAGATGTTTAGATATCGTGCTAATCATGGTGTCGGTAATATAGTCGACGGAAAGGCACAACTTCTGCAAATTTGGTAATATCTGGGGCTGCTTCTGATAAGGTGACTGGTGGGGCGCCAAAATAGGGCTAAGCAGTTCAGTCCACATCACCGAAGATATGTAGCCAAATTCTAGTGATGTAAGCTTTGGCGTAGCCAGGGCCCAGACACGAGAAAAACTACTACGCAAAAATATTGAGGCGTCAAGCATCAGGACCAGTGCCTACAAAAGATAAGTCGGAAATGTGCATTAAAGACTAATTAGAAAAAGAGTTACCAACCACGTAGAGGTGAAGCTCATTAAATACCATGGCTTTAGATTCTAATGGATCTATGAAGGAATATGCACGGATATGGCACACTATTTTATAATTGTAGTTTCAAAAGTTAAATGCAGATTCTAATAGAGAGACCACATAAGATGCAAGTACATTACATTTTAGTGACTTCTTATGACACGCAATCATTAAATACACACAATCACATTTGTTGTTCACCTGCTCACAATCAAGGTGACACAAGAAAGGGATAACCCCAAACGAAAATAGGACAAACAGCAAGACTTCAAGTTGGGATCTATAATATGGTCTGCCATACTACGTGCCCATCATATACGAGAAACACGACTTAAGAATATTGGAACGTACTGACAAAGCCACACGCCTTAAACAAGAGTAAGAAATCATAAATCCAGTCACATTCGAATCTTTTCCCCGTAAAACAAATAAAATCATTACTCTCAGAAACACCAAAACAAATCCCATCTCCACACACCATGACGACAAAGTACATCATTTATATAAACACCCCCAACAAATTTGTACGACAGACTACTCAACAAGTTAACAAAAGAAGAAAGTCATAAATCCGTTCACATTCGAATCTTTTCAATGTAAGACAAATAAAATCATTAAACCCTCAGAACACCAAAACAAAAATCCCTCTCCGTACACCAAGAAGACAAAGTAAATCATCAATATAAACACCCAAACAAATTTTAAATAGACCACTCAACATACTTCCACTGTAAATGCTTCATTCTCAATCACAAGTTCACAACACATCACTCCTACTCAAGTTAAAAGCACAGGAAAAAACAAAATAAGCGCAAATTCGAGCAATACTCTTACTTCCAATTGAGTGCAACCACTGAGCAATGCCTCCAAATGCGCCACATCAATCGACCTCCCCCTTCTATCAGCTATAGAACTCAAGTACAAGCTCCTAAAAATGGCAGAAACAGCAAATTTAGTCTACATTGACCAAAATCGAACTCAATTACAAGCTCCTAAGCAAAATCAGTCTGCATTGACCAAAATCGAGTTCAAACACAAACTCGTAAATGGCAGAAACAGCAAAAGTAGGCTACAAGCCTACAATGACCAAAATCAAGCTCAAATACAAACTCCTAAAAACAGCAAAATTAAGCTACATTAACCAAAAAAAAGCTAAACAGACTACCAATACACATCTCGAGAACGAAAGAAACACGAACCGCAAGTCGGTGCAACGGCGACCAACGCAAGACAAAAGCTCGCCACTGAAATCCGCACAGTTCCGGAGAAAAAGCTCCTGCAGAGAAGGGCGCAGGAGAAAGTCCATCGAGCTATCGTCCAGGCGCGTGCAGTCCACCTTCACGCTCCGCAACTTCACATTTCCCGGCGGCATCAAAGGCCGCAACAGATCAACCGATGGCGAAACATCCTAGACAAGTTCAAAGATTCAATTTTTATCTCAGTCGCATCAAATTAAGACGAAAAATGAGATTTTGAGGAAATGGGAATGGAGAGACTTACAAGGAGATGGAAGCTCGGGAGAGAAGAGAGGATGTGAGTAGCGCAAGAATGGCAGGTCGTACAGGTTGCGGCAAGCGATTGGATGGACGCAACGTCGAGCTTCGTCATGATTGTGCCGATTAGGACGTGAGGAAGCTCGACCAGACTCGGAATTTGGTCGCCGGTTCCGGTAGAGGTGCTCGCCATTTTCGAATTTGGTGTAATTCTGTGTAGTTATTTGCTTTCTGGTGGGTGAAATGAAGAAGAAGATGATGGTTGGTTTATTTATTTCCCCAAACCGTTGAGTTCGAGGTCGTGTAAAATTGTCCTCTTGTTTCTTGTTTATTTGGTGAAAATGAGTCGGGTCGGTTTGGTACCAACCGTTGTAATTGTGGAACGGAACGAAGATTCTGATATTGATATTTTTTTCGTATTTGATTTTATAGTAGAGGTGGAATTCATAAACGAATACTCCTTGATCTCAGATAGTTAAAAGATTGTGTGACGTATTTGAAATGTTTTGCGAAGGAATTGATGATACGTGTTGAAGTTTCAACATGTAATATTGAATGACTCTAACTTTGAGGCATTTGGAGTTTTTGGTTTCACTCTAATTCACGGTTTTTATTTTCTTGTTGTCCACGTGTTACTTTGTGTGGCTACGACTTAAGTAGCTCGGTCACCAAGTGGTTATATTAAAGTAAGCTCAAGTGTTGTAGTTTTTAAATGGGGGAGGCTATAATTCTCCGATTATGATGAGAGATTTGAAGAGGAATGATGTCTTTTGGGAAGAGCGAATTCGATTCAGAAGTTTGGAGAGTGTTGACTTATGATATGTATAGTGTGGTCCGTTAAGAAATGAAGAAACCGTTCGTAAGAGGTTGTAACCGAGAGTAAGACGACTCAAATCAACCAGTAAATGGTTATAATGTGAGCACCAGACTCTAATGTTGTGCATGCACTTAAAGACCTTAGCTTCATGAATTAGAATGGTAGAAGGATTCTTATAAATCAAGTAACACACAATTATACGAGTGGAATCTAGTTTGAGTAGGCAAATTATTTTAGGATTTATAAATGTAATATTAAATATTTATGAAAGTCCATCCTAAAGAAAAAGTGTTAAGACTCAGGTCTTATATATGCTACCATACATAGTCCCCTGTACTAAATTTGCAGTTCAGGAACTATAAATGATGCCATAACAGAAGCTGGTATGCTTGTGAGCTTGTAAAGTTTCATCTGTTGCCAGTAGAACTATGCGGCTACTATGCTCTCGCCTGGGAATGTCTTTAATTCAGTTCGGCTGAGGACCCGTCATTCACCTGAACTTAAAAAATTACCCAGAATATAATGTAAGGTCTGCAAAGAGCCGAAGATTGAGACAAGATCTGCACATAAATTTTCATCCAGATATACCAAAACAAAGCATTCGGTCAGAAGCATGTATATGCCCACACAAAATGGTACAGAACGCTCTATAACTATAATAATGGAAGAGACTTGATCTCTGCTATAGTACCACTACAACATGAGTAAGCAAGATCAGTCATCTAGTTACGAGCTCAGCTTACTGCCAAAGCTAAAACCTCTGTCAGCACTGATCTAGTTACGAGCTCAGCTTACTGCCAAAGCTAAAACCTCTGTCAGCAGCATAATCTACAAAGCTATACAATGGCATAACCTTATCACCGTATTTCTCCAGTGCATTCAATTCTTTCTTTGCTTGCAACCTCAAATCCTCAGCTACCTCCATTGCCTTCTCTACACCATATACAGAAACATAACTTTTACCTTTCTTTTTGCCCTTTTCATCTTTCTCTGCAGTTTTGGCTTCCAAAATATCATCAACTACTTGGTACAAAATGCCTACAGCCTGACCATAGGATCTCAACCGTTGGATTTCATCATCTGATGCTCCGGATAAAATGGCTCCGCATGCAGCAGAGCACTGACCCATTTCACCAAACTTCTTTTCTTGGACAAAGTCAACTGCATTTGGACCACCCTCCAGATCAATGAATTGACCAGCAACCATACCACTGGACCCTACTGACCTTGCGATCTCTGCAATTACCTGAAGGAGGCGTGTCTCTGGGACGAGGTCAGATGGGGTGTTTGACACGATGTGCTGAAAACCAAGGGGAAATAATGCATCCCCAGCTAATATTGCCATGTCTACACCGAACTTTGTGTGGTTGGAGGGTTCACCTCTTCGTGAAGGTTCATCGTCCATGCATGGCAAGTCATCATGAATCGATGAAGCAGCATGAACCATTTCAAGTGCACATGCAGTCGGAAAGGCGGTGAGCCGGTTCCCGCCAAAGAGCTCACAGGCGGCGACACACATAACAGACGGAGCTCTCTTGGCACCCTGCATCAGAACCGAGTACCGCATGGCTTCGTAGATCTGCTGAGGATACTTGACAGGTATTGCCTGGTCGAGCTTCTGGTCGATTTCCTTGATCAGAGACGACCAGTAGGTCTTTAGATCGAAGGAAGGAGTTGTGTTGTGTTGTTATTGGATAACAAAAAAGAAATATTAATTAGGCATACCATTTATGAGTTGTGAAAGAAGAGTAAACACAAGCTTCAAGGAGGTAATCAATTGAAAAGGAGACGTCATGAGGGGATAAATAAAAACAATAATCCAACAGTGAAAGCTTAAATAAGAAAGTTTACGTGGTATAGTACCGTGATCAAACTCATTGATGATTTTGAAGAACTTCCAGGCAGACGTTGTATATGTAAAGTTAACATAACCAACACCTAAAGTTGTGTTGTTATTGGATCACAAAAAAGAAAGAATAATTAGGCATACCATTCATGAAAGTTTGAAGGAAGAGTAAACACAAGAACCTGCAAGGAGGTAATCAATAGAAAATGAGGCGTCATGAGGGAATAAATACAAACAATAATCAAACAGTGAAAGCTTAAATAAGAAAGTTTACGTGGTATAAAAGCAGGTAATCAATGAAAAAGGAGGCGTCATGAGGGGATAAATACAAACAATAATCCAACATTGAATGCTTAAAGAGAAAGTTTACCTGGTATAAAAGCAATTGTGGTTCTAGGAGTAGTTCAGATTGATTCTTGTTGTCCAGAGATTTGATTTAGGGATGAAATAGTGTAACTCAAAGAAGGCTACAAATGGTGTCTTCGGATCATGTAGTTGTGGTACTTCACAATGGAACACTTAATTGGGGACTGAAGCCATTTAAAATGGTGAATGGGTGGATAGAGATGAAGGGTTTGAAGGAGAAGATCAAGAATGGAGACAGATGTATATTTATGGAAAGCATTCTTTTATATTAAAAGAAAAAATTAAAGTTATTTGAAGGAAAACAAGGTGTAGACGAGTACGAAAATCTAGAGAGCAAAAATAGTTCTTAAGGAGATGTTAGATAATTGGGATGAAGATGAGAAAGAGAGACTAATCTGATAAATTTGAGTCAATTAGTACACTGAATGAATTACTTTTTTTCACTTAAGAAAGCGAAGTATCATTATATTTCATAAATACTTTCTACTTCTCAAATTTAATTTTTTGTTGATTTGCTCACACATTTTAAAATAAAGTAACATCCAACCACCTTACCTTTTTAGATGGTCTATAAACGATTAGGTCCCTATCATTTATAATTTACGATGAGGTCCATTTTCAGATAAAAAGTTGACTTTATGTTAAATGTCTTCTGTACCCCTTTGTTAAAATATTTTTAAAAAAATTCTATATTAATTATTAAGGAATAAACCTTTTCTTTTAATTATTATATTTAAAAATAAAAAATAAAACATTTCTTTTATTTCTCCATCTTCATCTCTTTTTTTCTTCGTGTTGTCTTTTTTCTTCGTTCTTTCTCCAATTACGGAAGCAACTCCGGGAGCTACTGAACCAGCTCCGTCCGTCGAAGTTAGCAGCAGCTTTGACAGAGTTGTTAAAGAATTCCGATGGGAACTGCTAAACCAGCTCCGACAATCGGAGTCTATTAAAGACGCTCTATGATAGGAGCTGCTAAATGAGTTCTGTTGAAGTTAGCAGCTCCGACAAAGCTGGAAAAGCAGCTCTAGATCAGAGCTGCTTCTAACATGGATTGAGTTATTTTTGATTGATTTGAGGTGTTATGGCATGGATTGAAACTTTAGGGATTTGTTTGAGGTTTTTAGAAACTCAAATATCTTCTATTTGAGAAGATGACGGACTTGTTCGTAATTTTCAGAAATGATAAAAAATGATAAAGAGAAAGAAGTAATTAAAAAAAAGGAAAAATATAATTCAATAGTTAAAGAAAAGGGAAAATAAAATGAATATTTCACCCTCTCTTTTATAAAGTTTAACTTTTAAACTTCGTTGTAAGTATTTATTTGTTTCAGTTTAAAGTTTGTCCTTAAACGTAAATTATGAAACGTTGGGAACATGGATTCAAAGTCATGAATGGACAAAGATTGTTCTCTTGGACTACAAGAAGAAACTCAAAAAATGTACTATATTGTTTAGCCTCTGAAACATCGACTATCCCAATCTCCGCAATCACCCTGTTGACTTGGATACCCACCCACTGAATAAAAGAACCAACCAGTACAATGCAAACTTCACTACTCATCAAATATGCTTACTTAATCTCATCAATGAGCAACTCAACCAAGAAAATCACGTTTAATCCACTCTTGTTCCTAATGCAAGGAGGTTGAATAAAAGTTAGATAAAAATCGTGTGGCACTCGACACGAGAGATATGGTGCAGCAAGTATGATGACCCAACTGGTTTTTTCTTCATTCCCGTCAACATAGAACACCACACATCCTTCTACTTGTGAGTTGTTCGTCACCAGAGATGCCCGGCTTGATTCTTTGGCACCAATGAAGAATGCAATGTTGGTGTTTACATCAAAATGCCGAATTTGTCTCCAAAATCTCTTGCCATCAAATAAGACAACATTGTAATTTTAAGCAATATACTCATTCTTCTTTTTGAAAATAACGGTAATCAGAACAAGGCAAACACTGTAAATCCTTTGTCATTCTTCGCCAATTCTTGCAAACCGCACCAAAAAATACTCGTTCTGTATAGTGTAACTTTTTGTAGATTACTTCAACAATCTCTTTTGGAAGATCCTGCATCCCCATGTCTACGTGAATTTTCGACCTTTATTATTGCCTGTACATAATTTTAGAAGTAAATGTCTGCACTACACGCTACTAAGAAAACAGAGAAAAAGATGTTACCGATCGACAAAGGAATTGAGAAACTGAATTTTCTTGCAGGAAGAACTTGTCGCGTGTTAGGGTTGAAGAATGTTGGGTTTGTAAGTACTAATAGGCTGGAAATAAATTACGGGACTCGGGTCCATTAGTGTTTTTTTAGTATGAAAGGATCAATTTCATTGATAGAATTTACATTTTAACTAATACCGAATTCTTTTTTGCATCAGTAGTATTTGAATAATTTATCTACACATTGTTTTTAATGAAATTTCATATCGTATAATTACAACTAAAATAGTTGTATGTTATATCGTATGAAGCACTAAAAAAACTCACATCTTCGAAATTACAAAAAGTTGTTAAACTATTAAATACTACTACCTGACTACTTGAGTACTGAGCATAACATTAGCACAATAAAATGGAGTATTTTCCCTAATTTTGTCATATGAACATGTATCATATTCTTCTGTGAATATGATTCTATGAACACGCTATTATCCAACCATTGTCAACGCTCATATTATTCTTCGATCCCATGTTAGTTTCTTAATTGTGGTGCTTAACGACAAGGCACATGCACTCTAATTAGATGACGCGAGGAATGACGCGAGTAATAGCGGTAAATCTTTTTGCCTTTAATTTGTTAATCTTTAATCCTATACTTTTGTTCTTGCTTAAACTTAATTTATTCATTAATTGCTACACACCAATGATGAATAATTGGTACCCAACTCAACGGACACGATGGTGCTCTCATATATATATCGATGCGAGGGAGATTTAGTGTTAAACTTTTTTTATAGTACATTACAATTATATAATTGAACATGTTAAAATTAATTATTAATATTTTCGCTAGATTCAAATCATCATTTTTTATACAGAGCGTAAAATTATTCATTTCGAAGAATTGAACCTGTGACTTTTCAGTTATGGGTATCTCAGCTCACCACTCGGTTACAAGCGCTTTGAGTGCAGCGTTAAATTGGTATCAACTTTATTATCAATTGCATTTTTATCCAACGGTAGAAAAAATTGTTGTTATCAAAAGAAATGTTGTTGATAGTTATCAAATGTAGATTGCTTTCGATCGATTTAACCGACTCAATATAATATACTTTTAATTGTGTAATTTATGTTTAATTGGGTACATAAATCCTCGGAACAAGCTTAATTGTCATTTACGGCTGTCTAGTTGCGATAACACTTAAACACACACATTCATTCAATGTGATCAAAATGTGTACATTACGGAACTATATATAACTAATCAGTAATGCGTAGATATTGGTTGACATGTTTCGTAGAAATTCGTAGTACATTACCACTCTATAGAGGATTTTTACTACAAGTTCGGCCTGATGTAAGGAGTTTATTTGATACGCTTATAAAATTTACTTATTTGAATTTTTCATGGCGCGAGGTACTATCAAATATGGTGCGGTGTAAATACTAAAAATCCAACTTATTGTTCTAAATAAGATGCCACCGATTTACAACAAATCACAGGTAAGATCTTTTGATCATTGGCACTTGACACGATGTGAGGCAAATTCCTTCATATGATGTTTGAAAAAATGTATTCATATTGAGTATAATGGCCGTGATCCATAATCCAAGGATCTCGTACTTATTTCTTGTTAGTTAATCATTTATAATTGAGTAGCCCACACTAGATTTAATCAATTTGTCAAACTTGTCATTCGTTTAAGTACACTTCCATTTTAATCAAAGTAACAGAGTATTGATACAAGTTGAAGAACGCTTGTCTTGTATCATGATTTTGATCATCAATTAAACTATTCAACAAAATTGTAGCTAGCCATGGCAACTATGTTCTTCTTCATGTTCTTGTTATGTTCTGCCTGTTTTTTCTCACATAAAGTATTGGCAGACGTTGGTTTTACTAACAAGAACATCGGCTCCTGGTGTAGTGCCACGCCGCACCCGGAAACCTGCAGCCTATTCATGTCTCGGTTCAACCCGAAATCCAGGGAAGAGTTTCGTACATTGGCGATCCAGGCAGCGTTGGAACGTGCCCTGGATGCTCAAACCAATGCCAAACGGATTGGTTGTGATGGAAAGAACAATAGAATGGTGGCTGTTTATAACGATTGCAATAGTCTCATCGATAACACAGTTCTCCAGTTGAATGCCACTCTGGAGAACCTTCAATCGAATGTGACGTTCACAGGATCTGACGCTCAAACGTGGCTCAGCACTGCCCTGACGAACATAGAGATCTGCCGTTCGGGCTCTGAAGAACTGAACGTGACGGAATTCAGCTCCCCGATTTTGTCAGGGGACGTCTCTGAGCTGATAAGCAACTGCCTGGCAACGAATGGCGGTCTCATGGACAATTCTTCGACAGCGACAGGGGTTAGTGATTATCACGCAGAAAGTCATGGATTCCCAAATTGGGTCACGCCTGGGGAGAGGAAGTTGCTGCAGGTGCAGGATATGGCACTGGCTGCTAGGCCTAATGTGGTTGTGGCATTGGATGGTTCGGGTCAGTTCAGGTCAATTCAACAGGCGATTAACTATGCAGTCGCAAGACGGGTGGTGGGGAATGCACGAGTGGTCGTGTACGTGAAGAGAGGGGTTTACAGGGAGAACATTCTGATAAGCAGGACGATGACTAAGGTGATGTTGATCGGCGATGGCATGAGGAATACCGTCATTACAGGCAGTCGAAGCGTGAGAGCGGGTTACACAACTTATAGCTCTGCCACTGTTGGTAAGTTTCGCACAGTTGATTTCAAGTTTTTGTTCACTAGATGCATTTTACTTTTAAAAAGTTCCTGGAAATATCTGGTTAAGTTGACTGTAGTATATCTTCAGATTCAGGTCACTATTATCTGGTGATTAATTCTGCTACAAATAAGTCAAAAGTCGGCTATAATTTTTAAAAGCACAAGATACTGATAAATGTTGGTAGAAGAATTCTAAATGTTATTCTACGTAGCATACATAATATGTTGTGAACGCGACAAGTTTTTCGGGATGAACATGTTGCACAATTACATATGAAGTTTTTTCTAAATGTAAGTACATATGAAGCTGACTTCACGAAATTAATAGTACTAAATAAGTTCATAGGAATTAGCTCATGACTAAAATCATGGATCTAATGATCATGGTTTTATGACTTTATCACCATGCAAAATAGCAAAAAAAAAAGCATTTTAAGTACTTAAATTTGACCATTTTATGCAAATTTCGCCATGGTTTTTGTATGTGTGCAATTACTCTTAAAATTCTTATTCTTGGCATTAACAATAAGTTAACACTATATCAGGTATTGATGGTATCGGATTCATAGCACGCGACATTACATTTCGTAACGCAGCAGGACCACAAAGTGGGCAAGCAGTTGCCCTCCGCTCAGCGTCTGATCTATCCGTGTTCTACAACTGCGCGTTCGAGGGATATCAAGATACATTGTTCGTGCATGCTCAGCGCCAGTTTTATAAGTCATGTTACATATACGGAACAATTGACTTCATCTTCGGAAATGCTGCCGTAGTGTTCCAAGATTGCATTATCTATGTCCGGAAACCTTTGTGGGGACAGGGTAATGTAATCACTGCACAAGGTAGGGGAGATCCGTTCCAGAACACTGGCATCTCAATCCACAACTCTCGAATCATGGCCGCGCCCGATTTGCTACCCGTTGTTAGGTCGTATAAAACTCTCTTAGGCAGACCATGGCAACAATATTCGAGGACCGTGATTATGAAGACTTTTATCGACCGTTTGGTGGCACCGGAGGGATGGTCAAGATGGGAAGACACAAATTTTGCATTAAGTACTCTATACTACGGGGAATATCAAAATTTCGGTCCTGGTGCTAAACTAAAGCGTCGGGTTAATTGGCCCGGGTATCACAAGATAAAGAGCATGAGAGAAGCATCTCATTTCACCGCGTCGAGCCTTATATCTGGTCGAGCATGGTTGCCGTCTACCGGTGTGCCATTTGTTGTAGGGTTGTGATATATAAATTATAAGTTGTATTTCAGGTTTTAATTATTAATTAATTTTGTAAATGTCATGTAATTGTGACAAATGTTAATCAATACTTTGAGCCAAAGGTAGGTGCATGCTACACTTAGCTTTGTAAATGCCATGCCATTTCAGGTTGATATCACAACTTAAGCAATTGGGCGAAAGCTAATTTTAGCATAACATATCTATTTGAAGTGGTAAAACATTAGTGTAATTCGTGCTACACACATGTTCATATATACAATTAAAATTCAATTAGGAATTGTAGTATTGTACCCACTATGAGAATTAGTGAGCTATGAGCTTCTCTAAATTCAATTATTCAACTAGTACGCTGCTAGAAAGGAGACTAGTTGGGAGTTCTAATGATAGGACTACATTTTAATTAAGAGTTCGAATGTTATATAAATGCCAAGTAATTCATTTTTGGATCTCCAATGAGAAAAATTATTGTGATCGACCAAATTTAAATTCATATCACCTCTATGAATTTTTCGCCGCGTCGAACATATATGTTACATGGAAATTTTGATATGTAGTTGTGTCATGTTAGTTCAAACTCGATCAAATAAGTACAGTTTCGTTTTTGAAAAAAAAATAAAAAATCATGTCATGGGCACTTGATCCTACCTCCCTTTATTAACTCCGAAATACTTATGGGTTAAGAGTAAAAATTGGCATTTTTAACGGTTATTTTTTGCACCAAATTATTTATACGTACTTACATTATAATATCCCCAATTATTCCAAGCTAGTGTAATTAATTATGTTCCAATTTCGCACAAGGACAAGGCACATGCACTAAACAGATGACGTGAGGAATGACAAGTTGACAACTTTTGAATTATTAACCATTATTATTACGTACAACCTATTGTTTAATACTCATACCTTGATTAACCACAAAAACCGTAAATCAGTTAATCACCTTTACCGGCCAATTTCACATGGTCGACTCGATTCTTAAACATTTAATTTGTACCGTAAGTCCGCAATCAACGGGACAACGAAGCAATGACACTCCAAATGTTTTTTGAAAAGAATTATCATGTCGCAAACATGCATATATCTCAACTAGACACCGTGCACAATTCATTTTGCTCATTTTACCCCCCCCCCCCACTTGAATAATTGCTTTAATTAACAGATAGTAGTCAATTAATGGTTAATCAAATTGTTATTGTAATTTGGTCAACTGTTAGCATTTGCTTCTGTTTAGCTTCTCTAGTTTTGGTAACGTGTTTGTATCCCACAGTTCACAGAACCTCTGGTTCTCCATGGGCTGGAGCAGAATCGTTCTCTAATATGGATATTGTAAAGGGGATAAC